>VZTV01070839.1:0-16316 GCA_013400875.1 Anhinga rufa | reverse complement strand
AAAAAAAAGAGAAAAAAAAATTGAATTACAAACAACCGTGCAGTCACTGGGAGGCTGTGCGCTGCAGCTGGTGCCAGAGGTGCAGCCTCTCCAGGGTGGGCTGGGACGGACAGACGGCCGCAAGGCCAGAAGGAGCTGCCCAAACCTCCCCAGGAGCGACAGGATCCTCCGAGGAGGTTGCCGAAGTCGGGGCGGCCGGTGCCTCTGCCCACCGGATAGCCGGCAGCGGAGGGACTGCATCAACGGCTTATTAGCGTTATTAGTCCTGATCGCAGCAGGGCTGATGGGGGCGGGAGCGGCGGCGCCGGCGTTTCGGCTTGCAGGGCTGCCAGGGCGCAGCAGAATGTGATTGTTATTTTTTTTATTTTATTTTTGGTTGGTAATGAACTGCTGAAGTGGCAGGTAGCGCCTGCCGTGGGTGAGGCGCACAGGGCTGCACAGCGCCCGCAGCGACGGCAGCCTGCCTGGATTCATCCCCTTTTTCCAAGCCACAGATCGTCACTCCTCGATGTCTTGCATAATCATTAGTCCTCGAAATTTGATCAAAATGCTAAACTCAATAAAATAAAACACCAGGGACCCTCTCATTGCCTCTGAGCACCCTCCTGAAGCTTTTGTGGTGCTGGGGTGTTTTTATAAATCAGATGTTGTCTGCGTCTGTTCAAACCTGGGTGTTGCAATGTTCTGCCCGTAGTTGTGAAGCTGGAAGCAAAAACTGCCTGGAAACTAGTAGCAAACCAATGCGAGACTTCCTCCTGCTTTCATTGTTCTCGGGAGAGAAGGGAAGAACAAACAGGATGAGAGAGGACACTGGCTTGCTCTACCGTGCTTTCCATCCAAGAATGCACGGGATTATTCTTGGAACACACAAGGATTTTTAAAAATAAATAATATGTGCCCAACCCTGCAAATAAATGAATTGCCCTGCTCCTCAGCATGAATGCAAAGTCCCAAGCCAAACTGTGATTTAAGTACGATCTATCCACTGCCTATGAAGATGGTAAAAATGTAGAGGACCCTTCTGTTATCACTGACATAAGAAATGCATAAAGTGACAGCGGGAGGTGAAAGGGCCGTCACTTCCAGGCTGCTCGGGGGGAAAGGAGCGGTCTCAGCAGGGAGGCATGTTCACGGTGACCCTCCGAGATGCTGGAGCTGCTGTGCAGGCTGTACCGGTGCCCGGCCAGGCTGGAGGACATCCACAGCTAGAGGTGGGCAGTCATTTTATACAGAAAGCTTCCTCTGTAGAAAATGAAGTTCCCAAGATGTTACTTTTTTTTTGCCTTTTTTTTTTTGCTTTTTTTTTTTTACAAGGAGGTGTATATCTGTCTCTCTCTGTATACTGTTTTTCTACCAGGACCATCTAAACAAAAGCTTGCATTTGGAGTCACTACGACCCGAAACAGAGTACTAGCTGAATTGGCCCACAATATTTCGCTGTGGGTCAGTTCAGCATGAAATTGTGTTTCCACCTGGCGAGGCCCCCCCGGGAACAGCGGCTGGACCCCGTTGTGCTTCACCGTTGTGCCCCTCGCCGCACGGTGCCCTGTGCTCCAGCCAGCCTGGCTGCATCGCAGCGCTGGCGTGGATAGCCACGTGAGCCGCAGGGCGCTGCCGAGCAGAGCCAAGGCATTATAGCTGCCACATCCCATCCTTCATGAAGCAAGAGCCATGGAAGAAGAGCAGAACCCCTCGTAGCTCAGCTCCCCGCGCCTCTCATCAGCGCCGTGCCTGACACTTCTACTGCTGCAGAAGCTGGGAATGTTTTGTGGCAAGTTGTTGGTTTTTTGCCATTTTATCCCTATTCAGAAAGTGGAGAGATGTGAAAATGCCATGTTTTTCCTACAGAGTGGCAGTCCCCAGCCTCGGACAGCCCTGGGGAGTGACGAGCACCTTAAATGAACCGATGCTTGGCTGTTGGCAGTGGGGGGCTAATGTCAGGGTCAGTATTTTTGATTTATTCACTGAAGGGCATCGACTCACATACAAACTATCCAGGTCATTTGACCTCTGCATAAAACTAAATTTAATTATCTAACAGTGCCACTGCTGTTAATTATATCATGAGGGGGTATATGTAGAATGAGTAAATCTAAATGACACATAAGGCCTTATCTGATTAGCAAGAGCCTCAGGTGCTTTGGGCTTTGGATCATTCGGCAAAACATCAGTGAGAAAAGGAATAAAGCGAACAAGAAAACACGTTTGGGCTCTATTTTGGACCCTGTCGCATGATTTATTCCGCCAGCACATGTGGGTCACTTGTTCCCTATAATTCTGTGACCGCTCCGTCCCGTGGCTGGCGTTGGCGTAAATTTTCTGGTTCCCTACGTCCAGGCTGGTTTACCCCAGTGTTTGCCCATATAACGCAGTAGTTAAAGGATTCTGCCCAAACTGAATGGAGGGCGCTGAAAAATTAAGACTCTGTTAAATGCATAATAATTGGGTTTTAAGCTAACATGGTAACATGCAGCTGTGTCAAAAGACACTCAGAAATTAATGGCTACCTGTGTCCTAACCTGCCTCTATTGATCTTCTCAAATGCACTTTACCTGATTCATTATCACTTACTGATTGCTCACCCTTCTGCTGTTTTTCCATTGCAACCTTGGACCTGAGCAGGACTAGGTGTGTGAACCCTGCTGCCAGGATTTTTCCTATAGATTTCTACACCACCACCCCCCCCCAAACGGTTAATCGCTCCCTCACTTAAGCATTGTTCAACTACAAAACCCTGTAATCACTGCAACGGGGGAGTAAATGGAAAATCAGCAAGGGCTTTTTGAAAAAGAAACTACCTCAACAGATTCATACCCAGGGAACAGCAAGGTGCATTTAAATAGCAAAGTCCTATTTGGGACTATGCAGTGCCCCTACTGGGGCACTGCAGAGAAGGAGACGGTAGATGGTACACTTCCAGGTGCTTAACTCGCCCACAGCATCCCTCCAAGCTGCTGTTCTTCCCCAAAATACGTGGCACCGAGGGCCAGCACTGCGTTTCCTTTATGCCCCTTCTACTGCAGTTGCACTTGCCTTTTCTTGAGGGACTGCCACCACGGGCCAAAGTCACCAAAGGGGCCAACAGCCTAGAAGCACGCCCCCGGCAAGGCCAACAAGGTGCTAAAAGAAGCAGGACTGCTTGCTGTGCCCTCCCCTGGTTTATGTAGATCAGACTGCCTATCTGCCTTGCATGAGTTAAAGGAGGCTTTTCCAGGGTAGCAAGCGCCCGCACCCTTTGAAGCGCTGCTGTGTTATTTACTGGAATACTAAAATTTAAATGTAAAGTTGCAATTTTTAGGTGAAGCACAATTGTACATGATAATGCGTGTGCCTCCCCAGCAGATGCAAGCAGGCGTTGATGCCTTTGTCGGTCTCCCATCAGCCTGGCTACAGCATCGGAGGCCTAACACATTGTTGATTTGGGCACTACATTTCCATGTCGCTGTTTGGGAACATGCCACGCTAGCGATGCAGGACTTTGTTTTGTCAATTAACCTCTTTCCTTTGGCCTCTTCTGTAAAGAAAAAAAAAAACAACAAACCATCGAAGGGCAGCCCTGCTCTTCAGGAGGGTGTCAAGTCTTTTATAGTCATTTAAAATATGCCAGTCGTGACTGTTTAGAAACCAATCAAAATCCCATTTTTGCACTGCTTGCTGAAAACCTTTTGCAGCCTTGCCCCCAGCAAACCACGTTCCCACAGTCCCACAGAGGAATACTAATTTCTCCTTCCTTTGCCGAGGTCTCAAGGATAACATCAGTATGCGTAAGGTCCAGAACGTGGGAGCTGCTGGATCAGAGACGTTCTCCAGAACCCACCTGCCACAACAGGAAAGTCCTCCGGGGAATCTCTGCCCATGAACACTTGCTTTACAACCCTGTCCACGGGGCGGAACACCCGCTCCATTTTTCAAGTGCCTTTTATCAAAATTATTTAGCATCCCAGTATGGTTTTTATGCTGATCAGTCTGGAGCTGAGCTACCCTAAGACAACCAGTATTTAGACTTTCTCTGTCTCTCTTCTTTCCTGGCTTGTCTTGCAGACCAAAAGCAGCCCCAGGCCTGGGAAACACCTGACCCGAAGCCACCCCCATCTGGCTTTAAGCATAGATCAGCAGAACAAGAGAAACTGGCTCTATCTTTTGTCAAATGCAAATTGCTGAGAGTTAATTAAGACACATTTCAGGAACAGTGAGGTTGTTTTTTTGTAAAATGATAATCTGTCCTGAGGTGTGGGTAGGGTTCGACATTTCTCCTCGGGAAAGGGGTTACAAAGCTGGAACTGCGCATTGCACTTCGCAAAGGTGCTGACAACAAAGGTCCCACAGGGCTTCGGCAGTGGCCAAACATACAGGGTGTTCAGAGACCTGTGAGATTGGAGGCAAACCAGGTCCAAAACCTCCTTGGCATATACATCTTTTTCAGATTTTCATTTATTTTTAATGATCTGTGTCTTCACCATGGCTTGTGAAATGTGTTGTTCTTGCAAAGAAGGTAGAGCCACAAAGGCACTATGCTTCTGCCTTTTTGGAAGCATGTCGAATACTTATCATTTCACCCTGCAAAAGGCAAAAGTCTTTTATATGCAAAAAAAAAAAAAAAGAGAAAGGTTAAACCACAGAACAGACTTTCCAAGTCTGATATTTCAGGCTTCCCACCCACTCATAGTCAATGACCAAAGCAGAAGCAAGTCAGAAAACAACTGGAGGTACTTAAAGCAACTTAAAGCAACTTAAAGTAATCGTCTGAGTAGTGCTTAAAGTGTTAGTGTCTGAGTAGGAAGACAGGGTTTGAGCCAACTGCTGTTGCCTTTCTGTGGAGGCTTCGCTCAGAGGTGTTTACTTCCTCATGCCTTCATGGAGATGTGGCAGTCTATGAAAGCACTCCTCCTGGAATTAGATAAAAATGGTTTTAAAAAAAAAAGGGTTTCTAGGTCCTGTCATAACAAGGAAAAGCTTAAAAAAGCTAACCCAAATGTTCTCTGAAGGTAAGATATGGTGCACTCTTATGAAATGGATGGAGAATTTCAAAGGCATGGGACTTTCTGACTTGCTGAAAGGTAAAATCATCATCACAGCAACCAAAAATATCACTTCACCATCTCAGAAAGGAGCTGCTTGGGCCTGGATTTTATGTATGGAAGGTCTTCTGCAGCACGCTGCTGCATGGCAGGGAAGTGGACGCAGGCTGACTTCAGGCCCAGGATATCCAGTAGAGTTTAGATGCTCTGATTTACAGGTCGTATCAGAAAACTCTGCAGAAACAGCAGGCTTCCTTCAGCCTCAGCCTTGTGACCTCAGAAGGCATTTTTCAGCCTGCAATACGGAACAGCCTTCACTCCTACAAATCCCAGCTGAAGTCATTAACATCACCTACGATGGGAAAAGTCTTTGAAAAGGTGAAGAGCCAGACAAGCGGCCTGGCCAATATGGCCATGTCCTCACCATTTGGCCTAATGACTAATGGTGTTAATGCAACTGCAAATGTAGCATGAAAGGATGGCTAACCCCTCAAGGGCCGTGAAGATTACACCATGCCACTGAGGAATACCTCCAGAAAGCCACAAAGACAGACTAGCAAGACTCTGAGTAATTACAGCAGGGAAAAAGTCTTTGAAACACAAGTCTCAGGCAGGACTAGGAGACAAACTCATGAAGAAGGGAGGAGGGTTCGCTTAGCTGTGCAGCGTCCCACTTGTCAGCAGAGACCTGGAAATTAAGTGACATCCAGGATGGGAAAAGCACGGTCAACACTTGGTTCAGATCAGCGACATATAGAGCAGAAGATAACGGGTATATTTAGAAAAGTTGATGATTTTAGTGTTAACACGTGATTTCTGAGAAACTACCGAAACACCAGGCAGGAAACCAGGTGGTTTTGAAAATGCCTATGAAAGGCATGCTGTGTGTTCAGTGGAATGACTCCATCTTCAGTTAAGAGAGCAGAAAAGAGTGGGCTGGTCCTTGGAGCGCGGGGAAACCCTGCCCACATCCGAGCCCCAGCCTGGGCTCTCATGAGTAGGTTACAACCAGGAAGCCATCAGCTGGGAACTAAATAGGACAGTCAAAAACCTTGGTAGAAAGGTAGATCGACCCCAAATGACAAAGACGTGACCAAGCCTCAATTCCCCTGTGCACCAGTGCTGGAGTGGGATGGATGAACTGGAAAATTTCCTTTGAAATTCTGGCCCCTACAGGCTCAAAGCAGCCAGAGACTTTTAAGTGATGCTATGTATTTAATTAATCTCAGGGTTTCAGAAGTTTGTGATTCTCAGTTTGTGACTCCTGGCACTGGCAATACTGTAGCTTGCACGGAGGTTGCCGAGAGCTTTTCCCCCGCAATGCTTACAGGATCAAGCCCTTGAAAGCATGCGGTGATGAGTGGGAAGAGACACACCACAGATGATGGTCGCTGAAAAGTGACTTCTTTGTCTGTGGTTACTGTCTGACGCCGTAAAAGCGGTGGTCCAGCCATGTCCAGTGCAAGCCTTGTCCATGACAAGTCCCACAAAGCTGAGACACCAACTCACCGGGAGCTTCTCTCATCGCTCTGCTCACAGGAAACATTTTGAAAAGTCACGTCAAGTTTGATACGCATAATTGAAATTTCTGTTTTATAGTTTAGTTAGGAGGTAGGACCGCTTTGATACTGCTGTATTAACACGGTGTTTGTCCATACACTGCACTGTTGCTGGTGCTTTTCCGAACCAGCCTCTGCCTAGGAGCCAGCTGAAAGGCTTGGGACAGTGGCAAAGGCAGGAGATATTTCTGTGCCCTCGTCTACTGGATGAGATCAAACCTGTTCTGACAGTAAGCATCCTCCTCCCTGGTGCCCAGGGAGGGGCTTGTAAAATTGAGCCAGCGTCTCGGTCGGTCCACTTCCAAGTCCTACTTGACCAAAACGAATTGCACTGAGTTGTGTCCTGTTGTCCCCCTCTGCCGTGGGCACGTGCAGGGACAGAGGCAGCGTGCAGCTGGGCTGTGAGATGGGCTCTGCAATGCCACTGGGGTGGAAAGTCTGTCCTGCTGCCACGTGGGCTGAGCTGGGACCCGCCGCGGGACCAGACCTCGCACATCACCTGTTGGCCCTGTCCCATGTCCTCCTATTCTGGCTCTGTTCTGCACATCTCAGTGAGAGAGGTCCCCGGCTATGCAGCAGGAAAGGAAGGTTGGCGAGAAGGGTGCAGCAGCAACTTGAGGGAAACTTGAGGATACTTCCCAAACTGATTCATTTCTTGCCATCCATTTCAGGCCACTTGACTTATAACATTTACACCATGTACTTGATGAAGAAATAATAACTGGAAAAGAATCCCGAGAGATGAAAACATGCAATTTCCCTTACCTGGGATAAATGACAGCCTAGTAATGGCATGAAATAAAGTCACAAGGTGTTGCTGTAAAATAACCAATACATCATTCAAATAAACAGGGAAGAATCTGCATATGTGCCGTGACTGATGAAGGAGGGAATGGACTGAGTCTGCCCTGAAGAAGTGCAGAGTGACTGCTAAGGGCACAGATTCAGGCTGTCACAGCAACAGGAGGTAAACAGGAGAACACAGGCATGGCTGAGGCAGTGAGACAAGCCAGACAGGGATGATAAACCAAAGTGATGTGCAGCGGAGATATTTTGAAGATACTGGGCCAGATTCTTGGGTGAGCAGCATCGGCCGGAGGTCGCTTGGCACGTGGTCGGTAGATGCAGTGAGCCCACTGGTGCTGCCCGCCCCGGTCCCATCACCAGTCCCTCCTGCCCTGCCACCTCCATCCCCTGCCCCTCACCTCGCGCCCCATCCCACATGCCCTGCTCCCCTCCATCACCTCCAGCTCCCGAATGGGATTGAATTAGATATTCGTCCTGAGCTTTCCACCTTAAGAGACATCAGTAGGAGCTGAGTGTCGGTTGGAAAGAAATACTCACAGGATTAAATACTAAAGCTCGTCTCCTACAAGCAGTGCTTGCCCTGATTTCAGCCAGTCATCAGTAGCTGGGCCTAACCAGACACTCATTGCTAAAACTCGTTAGTGAAATCCTCAAGCCTTAAGACAACAGCAAGCTGCAGATGTTTCCAGGGGGATAAATCCCCTCCGTACCATAGCACCTTGCCAAAATGCACGGAGGGGAGATGCTGACAGCTCTGCAAGGGACCTATGCAAAATTTCTCTGGATTATTTAGTTGTTAAAGAAGATTTCAGTGCTTTACACAATATCTTAAGAAGCAAGTTTGACATATCCTAACAAAAAATCCACTATCCTCTATATAGGCAGGTGGTGGATTTAGCACTTTATGAGCAATCACGCTCTCAGAAGCACCAAATGACTTGTAGTCGAAGGATGAGTTTTGCAAGTGCCATAGCTGACACAGGCTGTTTGCTGAAAGGGATTTAGCTTTTCCCCTCTGCAAAACTGAGCGTTAAGAGCTGGTCTAACTGCTAGTTGATGGCAATTAGGCTGCTGAAAGCCCAGGTTGCTTTTGGAAAATAGGACTTGGACTCCTGAAAGAGGCAGGCCCTCTTTCAGCCTTGTTTTGCCTTTCCTTTTCCTCTCTAGCTTGAGCTAGGGTAAGAGCCGAGATACAGCTGACCTGAAATTACCCATTAAAAATAATGAAAAAAAGAAACCCTGTAAGACAATGGTTTCTTCCAGGCATGTAGAACAGCCACGTTCACCCTTACCAATATTGCCTGTGTTTTGTTTCAGGTCCTGACATTGCAGATTAAGCAATTTGGGAACATAATGCGTGCGTCAGCCTAATACTGAGTTCAAATTAAACACAGTAAAACCACCACCAGCAGCAGCTGTTTAATCAGAAAGAAAGAAGCATAGAGGGTCAAAATGACATTATCTCACATAGCATTGGGAAATGTCTGCTTCAATTTTACCAACAAGATGCTGCGTACCTGCTAAACACACCCGGATGGGGAAATCAGAAAACTAGCAAAAAGCCTATGTACCAATAAACCTGTATTAATTTCTTTTTGCAGATTTACAAACAAAAGGAGAGTGCGCAAGCCCGTTCAGAAAGGACGTTTCTTCCAAGCAGCATGTCTGGGTGTTACTATGGGGAGGGGATGGAGACAGCTTGCTTGATTTTTGCCCCAACTCTCACTATATTCAGCACTTATGCAGATCCTGGAACCACGTCTCTATACGTGACTTTTAGCCCTCATTTAAAAATAAATAAACAACTGAAAGTCATAGCCATAGGAAAGCAGTAGAATATGATCCTTGAGAGGGTTAAAGAAACTAAAGGTAAGTTCAGATGACCTGAAGGTGGAGGTGGTGTGATCTGTGAGGTCCCAGGTCAAAAAGACCATCCCATCCTGCTTGAGGACGGCTCCCCAGCACCTCAGCTCCTTTGCAGCCTTGCTGTAGCCTTACCAGAAGTAAAATATTGGAAATGTGGGTGACAGCTTAGATTACACATCGTTAGAAACAGCCAGGATAATCTGCCACCAGCTCCCTAAAAGGAAATCTTTAGCTAACAAATATGCTCCAGCCTGTTGAGCTGGCAGATAATGATGAAACAGTGAATAAAATATAGCTGGATTTCAGGGAAGCGGTTGACATGGTGCCATGCAGGGGGCTGCTTCACCAGGCCAGAGCGAGGTGCGCACGGCAGGAGAGCTGCTTCTGGCGTGACGCAGCCAGGAAGAGGAAGAGGAAGGTGGCGGTTCGGTTTCACGGGGGTGTTGCAATACGCTGCGCTGCACCCCCGGCACCGCAGGGACGGTCAGTGTGGCCTGATGGGCTTCGTGCTCCTCTGCCTGCGGCGCCTCACCGGGGTTTCACCACCTCCGTGCAGTGTCCTTCATGTACCACTACAACACATGGTTTTGCTAGAGGGATCTGTCCTGGTTTCGGCTGGCATAGAGTTAATTTTCCTCCTAGTAGCTGGTACAGTGCTGTGTTTTGGATTCAGTATGAGAATAATGTAGATAACACAGTGATGTTTTAGTTGTTGCTAAGTAGTCCTTACACCAGTCAAGGACTTTTCAGCTTCTCGTGCCCTGCCAGCGAGAAGCTGGGAGGGGGCACAGCCAGGACAGCTGACCCCAACTGGCCAAAGGGATATTCCATGCCATAAGGCGTCATGCCCAGTATGTAAACTGGAGGGGGGAGGTTGGCCGTGGGACAGCGATCGCTGCTCGGGGGCGGGCTGGACATCGGTCAGGAGGTGGTGAGCAAGTGCATTGTGCATCACTTGTTTTGTATATTCTTTTATCATTATTATTGTTTTCCTTTTCAGTCCTATTAAACTGTCTTTATCTAAACACACAAATTTTACTTTTTTTTTTTCCCCCCTGATTCTCTCCCCCATCCCACTGTGGGGGGGAGTGAGGGAACAGCTGTGGGGTGTTTGGCTGCCTGGTGAGTTAAACCACAACAGGATCCGACAGCAGGTCAAAGAAAAACATCAATTTACTTGTTTATAGAAAAAAAACCCTGCCTGTGAGATCCCTACTCATCATGAGGACAAATAGCATCTTCGTTTTTCCCGTCTGCTCTGTCCTATATAAGGCTGTCAGATTTCCAGAGCAGGGAAACGCTGTGGTTTTATGTCCCTTAACAGCCCGTGATCCCGGGAAGGTGCACCGCAGTCCTGCAATGCAAATGCACAATAGTGCTACTGCTTCTGCCATCACCGCCAGTAACACAGAACAAGCGATACTGGTCTGAGTCTGTTCCGAGGACGGGAACCTTGTGGACATGGACAACTGGATTTTGTTCCTGCTGAGAAAGTCTCTGTTTGAAACAACATGTCTCGGCTCAGGGAGACTTCTCCTGCTTGAGCCATTTTCAATAAATTCTGCACAAACCTTTCTGATATGGTAAAAAAATAATAATGAAATGGCAAGACACAGAAAGCATACAGACACAGTGGAAACCAAATTTGGAATAATTTAGATGATTCAGGCTTTTTTTAGGGTAATAGGCAGCTAGAGCAGCTCACCACATGCTTGCACAACCCAAGAGCTTGAAGTCAGCGCGGAGGTTTGAATGAATGATTCATTATTCCACACACGCTCCGGCTCCTCCACCACTCCAGCCTGTACCCAGCTGGATCTCAGGAGAAATTCCTAGAGTGTGTAATTGTGTATAATGTGATCATCCTGCAGCAAGAAATAGGTTTGTAAGCATTCTTAGCCAGTACAATTGATGTCATACAGCTATGGTCTGCAAGGAAACAAAGTGGAGATACATATTGCGGCGAGTCATTTGAGAGCTAGTACAGCCTTTTGGGAGTCACATTTTAGGCGGGGAATGTATTTAAGCCCAAACAGGCAAGGTATATGTAGTATTTAATTTTAAAATGGCTCAGTGTGACCACACTGGGAGGAAAGGGGATGGTGCTGACCTGCGAGCCCCCGGGGCAGCCCGTCTTTGGTGCAGCCAGCAAGGCCAAACTGGGGGGTTGCACCCCAGGGGGGTTGCATCCCTTGGAGAGAGGCTCCCACGGGAGTTAGGGCACCGTGGAGGAGGGAGACCGATGGGGTTACGTGCCGTAGCTGCAACCTCCTCCTCCCGCAGAGCTGTGGCTATAAAGGTAAAGCGTAAGGGTAAAGCTATAAAGCAGCACCCACCTTTCTTGTGGGTAAGCATGTTGAGCCCGCAGCACCCTCTAGAGGACCTCAGCCACCCAGCCCGTGTTTTCAGGGAGGATTTGGATGCACTGAAAAACATCCCTCTCCAGCGATGATTTCTCAGGCAAGTTTAATCCATCCATCACTGGCTGAGCCCCGTGCGTCTCTGCTGAGTGGCATCAGGCCCCCGGCTCGTCCCTCCTGGTGCTGGAGATGGGCAGCGCTGCAGGCGAGAGCTGGGATGGAGAGGGTGAGGTGGAGCAGGGGCTCCCACCAAGCCGGGGAGCAGCACCCAGGGAAAAATCCCCCCAGCTCTGCCCTTGCAGGGCCCCCAGCGTGTCCCCAGCTGCAGCCAGCGTTGTCTTGATGGCAGGTCTAACCCAAATTGGAAGCCGTGCCCTGGCAGGTGCAGAGATGGACGCTTCACCCCACCACGCGGTCCCCGGAGGGCTGGAGGCTGCAGCTCAGTGTAGCCCAGCATCGCTACGCTCACCCGACAGGGTGGCTGCTCCCCCTCGGGCTGCGGCAGGCGCAAGAGGAGTTAGGTTGAATGTTATCTAGAAATGACCTATCCGTGAAATCACATTTTAGTGTGGCCTCAAGGAAGCACAGCTTAAATTCCTACATGTAATTAAATGTACAGGTTACATCCAGATGATTTAATTCTGTTACCAGTATCTGCTATACTCTTTCCAGTCAGCATGTGCTGGTCAATACACAATCCTAACATATATACGGGGTTCACCTGGGATTTGCCTTGCAGAGGACATGACACCCAAGGCCAAACATCCTCCAACTGCTGTACTGTGCTGGCTTGTGGCTTGTGGCTACAGCCGCCTTCGTTTCTGGAGTTCCCCAGTTCCACATCTGATACTGGCCAAAATGGGGATTTTCTGTATAAAGAAAGCCGTTAACTATGCCTAAAATTAATTCCATATACAGTATCTAGTTCATATTTCTGAAGTCACAGTGCTTTATATTTTATTTCATAAACCATTTCTCTATTTCAAGAGGAAGCATGTCTGAAACATGAAATCATAAAACGTAAAAAAAAAACCGCAAAAAATCTGAAATCTCAAACCCATCTTTCAAGTCGAAATTAAAAAAAAATGCTGCTCAAACAGACCGAGTCCTCTCCTGAAGGATACATTTTCTCTTTCTGTCTTGGACGTGCAATGTGTATGTTCCAGCCTGTGGGTCTACTGAGGCTTGGTCAGCGGTCCTTTCATGTGCTCTTGGTTGATAAAGAATGAAATAAGGAAGGAAAACCAGAGAAGATTTATATAAATGCTTTTCTGCCAGTTTTATAAGATAAACTGGAAAACTTGCATAAACGCTGAGGGCAGCACACCAGGAGCGGGACAGAGCTCCGAAGCTGCGGGCAGGAGGGAGCCGGGAAGGTTGGTGTCTCAGCCTACCTGTCCCCTCTCTCCCAGCTGGTCCCGGCTCTCCCATCCTGGGAAGGACCTGGAGCGACGGAGCAGCCGTCCGTCTGCAGACACCGGCGCATCTGTGTGACGCACCTGCTTTTAAGCTGTGCCTTTTGCAGGAACGTAAGGGAGCATATGAAAACTTGCTCACGGAATTCAACAAGAGCAAGGGCAAGGTGCTGCCCCTGGGGAGGAACAGCCCCCGGCACCAGCACAGGCTGGGGCTGCCCTGCTGGGAAGCGGCTCTGCTGAGAAGGCCCTGGCAGTGCTGGTGGGCAGCCAGTGCCCCTGAGCCAGCGCTGGGCCCTTGGGGCCAAGGAGGGCAGCGGTGTCCTGGGCTGCATGGACAGGAGTGTGGGCAGCAGGGCGAGGGAGGCCATCCTGCCCCTCTGCTCTGCCGTGGGGAGGCCGCAGCTGGGGTGCTGTGTCCAGTGCTGGGCCCCCAGTGCCAGAAGGACAGGGAGCTGCTGGAGCAAGGCCAGCGCAGAGCCACAAGGATGCTCAGGGGATGGAGCATCTCCCTGGTGAGGAAAGGCTGAGAGACCTGGGCTTGTTCAGCCTGGAGAAGAGAAGGCTGAGGGGGATCTCCTCAGTGCTTATCAGTGTCTGAAGGGCGGGTGTCAGGAGGGTGGGACTGGGCTCTTCTCAGCGGTGCCCGACGACAGGACAAGGGGCAACGGGCACAAGCTGGAACACGGGAAGTTCCACTGAAATCTGAGGCAAAACCCCTTTGCTGTGCGGGTGCCAGAGCAGCGGCCCAGGCTGCCCAGAGAGGCTGTGGAGTCTCCTTCCCTGGAGCCATTCCCACCCCGCCTGGATGCGGTCCTGTGCCCCTGCTCTGGGGGTGCTGCTCACGCAGGGGCTGGACGGGGGGAGCTCCGGAGGGCCCTGCCAGCCCCCGCCGTGCTGGGATGCTGTGATACAAGGACCTGGCAAGGATAAGGGAAGCTGAAGACCAAGGTGGTGGGATGGCATCTGTCTGGACAGCATGGTGCACCTGGTGGTGCCAAAGCCCTGGTGCAACCACTGCACGCCTTGGCCCTGGTGGTTTCTCCAGCTGAAGAGCTGGGTCCAGCTCTTCCCTGAACTTCTCTTGTGCCCACACCACCTTCAGCATCCCCCAGCTTCCCTCCCTGATGGGTGACTCCCAGCAGGACTCCAGTACTCTGTCTCATTACCTGCACAACCCCTGGCCCAGGGCAGGTCTCCCATTAGGGACGTACCATATGGACAGACCATCAGCAGAGCACTAGAAAGCTCCTGAGCAGCATGTAGACAGCTCCTCCGCTTCTGCCGGGCACCAGTAACCTGCAGTTGATAGAAACCAGCGAAGCTATGATAACACTATCTTCCTGGCCCCCTCTCCTTTGTCCTCAAATGGGAACTCACAGGATGCTTCATTGTTGAGAGCAGGGTGAATATGGAGAGTTTACTCATCACTGATTCTGGGTATAAACAGTTACCTTCACAGAATAATTTTTTTTTAAGTACTACCCCCTTAAAATTAATTTCCATCCCAGCCACGAGCCTCAGTAGAAGATTTTGCCATAATCCTTTTGAGCTAAATATTCTGAGTAATCAATGAAAGCAGTGGAATCAATTTTGAAACTGTCACTTTTAATTTTTCCAATAAAAAAAAAAAAGAATTGAGCATTTCACTCACAGTGCTGTTGTGATTCAAGCTCTTAAAACCTTCGCTCCACCACATCCGCGCTTCAGAGTATGTTCTTGAAAACCTGAAGAGCCGGCACAATTGCAGAGAAACTAAAACAGATTGATTTTTAGCAGTGAGAAGAAACCTGTTTTTTCCTATGCCTTTAGACCCATCTCACAAAACCCTTTCTTTCTTTCTTCCCTACTTTCCTCCTCTACAAAAATAACTAAAGAGCATTAGTAATTTCATACACGCGAAAGGCTGGCACTTATTAAAAAGTTGACACATTATTGAGAGCTCGGTGCATAAATGCATGGCTAATGACGGCCCGAAGAGCAGACCTGCTTGGTGCTGGGGTGGAGGAGAGGACTTCTCCAGCCTCCGGTGCAGGGTGCCTGCGGACACATCAGCGATGGAGGAGCTGACCTGTGAGAGGAGGCAGGAACGGCCTTGGTACAAAAGTGGCTGGAGAAATCCTTGCTGGAAAGAACAGGTCTATTAAACACACTAGCAACGTTGCTTTGTGTTCTGGGTACGCGTGGGCTGCATTTCTGCTCAGCAAGGAGCCATCAAATTAGAGGCTTCACAAGTCATTCATCAAGCGAACGCTTTGGCTGTAGGAAAGTCAAAGGGAGTTTTGCCATCGCCCTCGCTGGAGGCAGCGCGTTCCTGCCTCCCCTGCACAGCTAGTGCCAGCTATAGCCCGTAAGCTGGCCTTCACTTGTATTTTTAATGGGCTGATGGACGTGGATGAGGTTGTGCCCAGTAAAAGCATTGCGTGCCTATGTGTAGGAGAGGGAAAACAGCAAAAGCAGCAACAATGCCCTCAAGTTGGGCCCCTACATCACGTAGGAAAGGGAAAGGATCCTTCCTACAAACTGATACCTAAACGCTCTAGATTCAGGACGACTCCTAGTTTCACATTGATTTCACGCTGAGACCACCTTGCGTTGAGATAACGTGGCTCTCCTGCGCTGCTAGCACAGAAACCGAGCAATGCCGGCGAGACGGAGCCAGCAGCGGCTGCCAACCTCAGCTGCAGCCGCCCGCCACTGCCGCCCTGCCTGCACTGCTGCCAGCCAGCACCTCCGCACCCAGCGGCGACTGGCAGGCCTCCGCGTCTCTCCCGGTTGCCGTTATCTTTGCTTGCAAGGCCTCGTCAGCGTGGTGCAGCAAGCATGTAATTAGCTGCGAGATGTCAGAGTGGCAGCAGAAGCTGACGGTGCCAAACAGCAGCTGCCTGCCTTTTACCAACACACCCCCGCCCTGAAGCTCCGGCTCCCTTCTCCTGGCTTATTGTGATTACCAAGGGCGCAGATTGGATCTGGAAGTTTTGAAGATGCGGAGAGCCCTTTGGCATTTGAGGAAGATGATGAAACCTAAGAAACAGAGAAGTTAATACGCTTTCGGTTTGCAAGAGAGCTTGGAAATGCCACTGATGCTTTATTCATCTCTTCTCCCCCTGGAGGACAAGTCATCTGCTTTTTCCTCTCTCTGTGCCGAATTTCCTTTACTGAAAGTTAAAAGGGACAGCAGCAAGCTAATTCTATTTTGGAGACAGACCGTTTTTGTTTGTGCCTTTCATAATGCCTTTGCATTATTAAAACTCCTTTAAAACAGGATTTTAAAATTTATTTATTTTAAGT
>VZTV01070836.1:1801-14739 GCA_013400875.1 Anhinga rufa | reverse complement strand
CCCAGGTCTGGAAGCGGCAGAGGGGGGCGGGCAGGGGGGTCCTTCGCATCCCTCCCTCCCCTCTCCCGCTGCCCCGCGGGAACGCACCGCGCCTAAATGCTGCCCCCGCCGCCCGGCTGGGCGCCCCCGGCCATGGTGGCACCCCGGGGTGCAGCCCCCGCCGCCGGCTCGGGGTGCAGGGCCCCCTCCGGCTTATTTGCCGTAAAGCCCCCGGGGGTCACGGGGCAGAGACACCTCGCCCCCCCCCGGGCCCCACTGGAAGCAAAGCTGTGAGGTCCTTCACTGTGTGGAGATCCACTTGCAAAACCTTTGTGGGAGACAGGGCTCCGGCTTGTTCCCACGCAGGACCCCCGCTCCCCCGGCCGGGAAGGAGCGCTAAAGCGCGCTGGGGAGGGGGCCGGGCTGGGGAGGGGGTGATCTGTTGAGTCGGAGCAGCAGGGCAGGGGCCAAGGCTCCGGCAGACGCGGGCTCAGCCCGGGGGGACTCGACGCGCGCTCGCCGTCGCGTCCATCAGCAAGCAACCCGTCAGGGCCCGTGCCTCAGTTTCCCCCTCGCGAACCGAGGATGGCGTTTCCCCGGCTGCGAAGCTGTCGTGGGGATCAACACCTGCGGTCGTGGGGGACTCAAAGGGGCCCGGGGCGGCGTGGAGAAGCCAAACCTGACCCGGGCGGCGGGCGGGCGGAGGGAGGCAGCAATGGGACCCAACAGGCCACGCGCGCACATGGCGCAGCACCGCGGGCGCCTGTTGCCAGCCTCTCCTCTGGCGCTTCTGCCTCGCAGAAAGCCCGGGGCTCGGACAGCAGCTACTGCGTCCTGCAGCCTGTGCCGGCGGACGCCCAGGCGCCCGTGATCCCGCGCAGGATCCGCTGGCTTTGCCATGCCTGGGGAGGGGGGAGCTGTAGTTTCATGGGACAGCCGCAAAAAGGTCTTAACGTAGTAGACCAAGGTAAACAGTGCATCATGATCTAATTAGTTATATATCCTCTTGGGGTTTTGTTTTGTTTTTATAGTGTCTCTTAAGGGGTTTTATTTAGCTAAGGATAACACAAACCTCAGAAAAAAACCTTGCCGAGCCAGAGGCATCACCCTCCTCCCGGACAATTATTGAACATGGAGGTCAGGGGACAAATTCTGGTTTTCAGACCACTTTCCTTGCCCTTTCCTCTGCAAGCAAATACAGGTTTTCCAAACCCCTACTCATGATGCACTTCGATGGACGTGTTACATCAAGAGAAACTCTGTATTTGCTAATATAAAATAGAAGAGATTAACAGGCATTTAAATTCGCTGACCATTTTTATCTGGTGATTACTCCACCCCCACGTTGCCCAAAGAGTTTCTCTATATTTGTTTGTTTAACCAGCAGTTTGAAATGCTCTTTGTTTCCAAAGTGTGTCCTGAGGAAATAGACTGTTAAACAAGATTGATACCGATTGATCCGCAGATAGATATTCGCATTGATGAATTTTCTCCTTTTACACTTGATATGCTCAGTATAACCAACAGATTTTCATTTATTACACATAATGCTACCAACCCACAGCAGCGAATTTATTAAACAGGCTGTTTTATGTATCAAGCTGAGAGACAGACAGCCCTGTACAGTAGATCCATATTCAAAATAGACGACTCATGTGGAGCATTTGTACTGAATTTAAAAGAATATATTATATGAAATCAATGGAAGTTTTGGTATTGATTTCAGAGGACTGGGATTTCACTCAGTATGGCTCTAACGCACTGAAAGAAGACGTGGAAAGCGTTAGTTTAAAATGAGAAATAAGAAGGCAAGGGACGTTGCTGAATTTAAGGCTGGGAAGACAGCAGAGGTAGGAGAAAGAGCGCAACTGCCTGAAAAGTATAGGGAGGAAGAGGAGGAATGTGACCAAGGAAAAGCGGTTCTGATATATTTTTCTGGGAAGGTGTTCCCAGCCAGCCGGCGGTGATTATAAATAGGCTACCCTGCACGGTTACATCATATGCAAAAGGCATGCTACTTGGCTTTTGCACAATCATATGGATTAGCATGATTACAGCTTCTGGATTTGAAAAATAGCAGGCTTCCTCTTCTGGCTTGACATTTATTTATTTTTTTAAGAAAAGTCCAGAGGAACAATCTTCTACCACCAACAGAGCTGAGGCATCATTCCTGATAGGCGTACTTCCAAGAGCAGCCCAGCCCCACCCTCGAAGCTGATAAAAGGAGGCTTTTTTAACGCCGTGCATTACCCGCACGTGGAACTCATTGCCACAAGAAACCCTTGCCAGCGGCAGGAACCACAGCTCTGCCCAGCCCGGGAAATTCCTGCCTTCAGGAATGTCACTGCAAAATGATTAGGGCTATGGAAAATCTGATAAGTATGTTTGCGGGGAGGTGATATATGTGTTACACACACACAGACACACACTTGGAGATGCGTGTATGCATCTCCATACGCACGCTAACCCCCACCGAGGTAAAGAACGCTGTCTTAAATCCTGTGCTGCCCTGCTCTGATCAGCTCCGTTTATTGCTGGGAACAACACACAAATTTAAAGCTTGCTTAATATTTTTTCTATATCCAGAATCTAAATGTAAGTAAAAATGCCTTTTCCTAAGCCGCACTATGTATTACCTATGTCTTTATAGCTTGGAGAGGGGGAAAAATAGTCTTAAAATACCTTGGGGCACGCCAGTTCACCTTCCTCCTGCGCTCTTCTCCCTGTGCCTTACTGCAGCTCCTTGCAAGATAAATCTCCCAGTGCAGGGCTTATCTCCACTACATGGAAGACGACTTGAATGTTACCCTGTTGGAACATGTTCAGGAAGCCTCAAGTTTGCTGATATCAAGTTGACCCTGGCTCTGTAGGCAATGTAAATCGGGGTAATTAACGTTCATTGTTGGGCCAGTTAATCAAGATTGAATGCAGAGACCCAGACATTCAAATTCAGAAGTGGTTAATAAGTATGCTAAATTGCATATTGGTAAGTACTTATGACTCCTCCAGACTAGACTAACTGAATCCAAAACCAGGAGACGCTCTCTTTGAAGAGTTTTTTATACTCTTAAAACTATGGTAATTAAGGGACATATTTTCTCCTACTTTACAAGAAAATAAAGGTTATGTTTTTCCACGGTCTCTCCATCCATCCATCTTCCAGACGACTTTTGAACCTGCTGCCCACTTCAGCCAAAACTGGTGGTACAGTGGCAGTTCCAAAGACATGACTTCTTGCAAGCTGTGAGACGATCGGCATCCGGACAGGGAAGAAAGATCCAAATTAATGTCCCCACGGAGAGAAAGAGTCGTGGTTCAAACCCTACCCACGCGGCAGCCAGCAAGGCAGGCAGCACGTACGCACCCGCCAGCCAAGCTGTTGCTCCACATCTGCACACACACGCGGGCACCGGCCACCCTCACGGGCCGTGGGTGTTGGACTGGGCGAGGAAAACGCCGAGGGGTGCGAGAGTGATGCAGCGCAGACCTTTAGAAAGAGGCTTCCTTGGCCCCACTGCTCGGGGAACAACTTGCTTCTTGACCTAGTGATGCTCTTAGTGCAGCTGCAGTTAAATACAGCCACGACATAGCTTACGCACCCTCCGCGCGGGAATCGTTAATACAAATGCAACTACCCTCACTGAGCGATGGTCCTCCTTTATATGCATTTGCAGGCCAATATAATTAGGGGGCACACCTGTCCGTGAGTGAGCTTTAGGTTGAATTTAGAAACTCTCCTGAATTTGCTTCCAGTTTTGTAGGTTTTTTTTTATCGCTGTGCTAAAATCTTCGATGCTAATTCTTTTGAACGCGCTAAAGGGATTTAGGCACTGAATTCCCTTGGACACTCAGCCTTAAATATATAAGAGGCAAAATATTAAGTAAAACCGTCACGAAGAGCTGCAACAAAAGTATTAACAGAGCTTCATATTTTCCTCCCATCGCTAAACAAGCACAGTGCCCATGTAAGAACACAACAGAACCCTTATTAATTAATAACTGGTTGTTAAGTGTGAGCAGCCATTTACAGTGTTTTGAAACCTTCCGAGAGCAGCGAGCCCTCTTGCTTTAGTGGCTGTGGCTCTGCTTAGTCATCCGATTGCCCCACGGCCACGGATCGCTCTGGCTCCGTTAGCTGGGATTGCTGTGAAGAGATGACATTATTTTGCGTTATTATGTTTTAGGAATCATATTTCGACATTGGTGATGAGACTGGAGAGGGGAGGAGGAGCTCTGAGGTGGCAAGATCTTCACGCCTCCGCTATGGTATGGGAAGGTGAAGGAGAAAGGGACAACGTGGGGGTGTAACAAGTAAAAAATCACAGTTTCCCCCCCCCCCGCCGCCTTGTAAACACAGTCCCTTTTACTGAGGGTGACGATTCTAGGGTTTTATAAAGCCTATAGAAATACCCCCTTAATAACGGCGTTCCCAACGCAACTAATGGAGCGCTGACTCCCAGGGGTTCTAGGCTGCTACATCTAAAATGCATTTTACCGAGGATGCATCTGCCTGAAGATGCGGGAAGCACCTCGGTTCCAAAGCTCTCCCAAGCAAGGGCAGGAATAACACAGGGAGTGTAACTTTTTGAAAGAACCACCAGCTGGCTCCCCAGCCAGGAGGAATGAGAGGCATGTGGGCTAGGCAGGTAAACAAACAAATCGCTGGGTGTTTGTTAAAATGCCCCAGCGTTTCATCTGGGCAAGAGTAAACATTATCAGCTCCATTTCTCACAGCATGAAAAGTGGCCTCGTGTAATATCGTGTATTCTATGGCAGATGCAATCTGGAGAATGAGAGATCCAGCTTTGCCCAAGAATACAAACCAAGTATTGTAAGGAAGAGACCGACTGTGTGCTAAGTGAATGGCGTTCCCCCTGCTCTGCAATATTTGTTCCTTTTCAAACACCCACTTGCTTCTGAATAAGCATAAGATCGGAGGTGAGCGTAACTCGTCCTCGTGGAGCTGTCTTCACTGGATTTCATGACCCAATGATACATCACAGACAGTAACAGCAACCCTGTGAGATCGTTTCCTTCCAGACAAGGTACACAACCCTTTTTTCACACTAAGCTGTAATGGAGCCTTTGGAGATGTCTAATTATTATCCCTTTTTAGGGGGGATGTAGGGCCGGCAGCGGTGTAAGGGTCACGGAGTGACCGCTGTGAGCCGCAGCCCCTGCCTGCCTCCAGTGCATCAGGGCTGCATTTGCCTGCGGTAAATCCCCTTCATCATTAGCAACTAGGCTGACAGGGTTTGATTATCAGGTATAATTTTTTCAGTGAATACCAAACCATATCTGAATGTGATGGTGAAATATTTAATCAGACGGCAATATAAATACAGCTTAGCAGGTAACAAACTGGGACGACCTCCCCCTTTATCCTTATCATCTCAGATAACCATGATTGAATCGCATGTAGTATTGCTTCATAATCAATTTGTCGATACATCATGCTGTTATGTTAACCTAAAAAGCAGCTCATGAAAGGCGCACGGATCGCACCGCCTGTCCTAGCAAAGGACTGAGCTCGGGTCCAAAAGGTCTCCTCCCGGCTCCGTGTTCCTGGTGGTTGCAAAGACAATCTGCTCGCTGGGCTCGAGCGCTCTGCGACCGTCTGCAGAGGCGGCGTGAAACAACAGCTCACAGAGAGAATTATGATTTTCCTCGTTCGTGTCAGTGAAGCACCGAGATCGAAACTGAATTATTTTCAGGTGTCAAAATACCACTTAGCAGGGGTCTTTTACTTAGTAAAATTAGCTCTCATTTTCTGCCTTTACAGCTATGCTTAGTAAGATTCTTTTTTTCTACGTTGTAGACCTAATTCCATTTCTTTTGCTGCAGCAGTTTTCCCAATCATTTTTATCAATTATATCCCAGCCCTAAATTTGGCTAGTTTCCACATGGGTGAATTTGGTTCATGCCATACCTAATGAAGGACCAGCAGCGACTTGTTAGTAGAGTTTCAGAGCATTACCAGGGTTTGGAGGTGCCATCTGGTCTTTGATAGCTCAGCTTGTAGTTAAAAAATAACAAAAATTAACAACTGAAAAACCCCCAAGCCCTCTGTCTTCAACTGTTATGGTTGGAAGGCAACAGGAAAGAGCCAAACCAAAACATTAGCAATTACAACCATGAATAGAACGAAGTCAGCACAAAATTACCCCAATGACAGCCTGGAAAAAAAGGACAAAAATCTATGAATTGCACTTCTGTTTTGTTTTGTTGTTTTTTTGTTTTTTTTTGTGAGGTGTTAGCTTAGTTACAGAATGACGAGATAAATATCTAAAATGATCAAGTTTCGTACTCTGCACTTTATGCCAGGAATGAGGGAGAAATGGAGGGGATATAACAGTATGATCGTTCTGGAACATCTGCACGATTACTGTGAGTGCTATCCTATTTTCACAATTTATGGATCTTATACCGAGTGTAAAGTGTGGAAGAAAGTCAGCCCTTCCTTCTCGTTCCAACTTCCCTACAGATCAATTCTTGACCAAGACTTAAAGATGGTAGTATGTTCTGTCTGCCATAAGTAACGTTATTTCAAGAAACTATGATTTAAATGTGTATCTCCAGTTTTGATGAAATTTCCAATACCATTCTTTTAAATGAATGATTAAAGGGATTTTTTCTGGCTTTTCGTACAGATGCTGAAGTGCCACAGCAGAATGAGCCCACCGAAGTTACGACTACGCTTCTGATAGTATTCAGTATCTCTACTTAGGCTGGACAACTAAAAAATTATGGTTTAAGTTCTTTACACAATAAGATTCATCACCAAAAATTCAAACTACAGGTATAATGCTATAAATCCCAGAGCGTTTATTCGGTCTGGATGCTCTGTAGCCACGTAGCTATATTGGTGTATTTAAGAGAATGCATATGCCTTCCGAAGCAAGTCTTAAGTCAGATCAGAAAGTTCAGGCCAAACTGGGGTAGATGACATTTTCTGCAAGGTGTTCCTGCTGTCGAACACCACTTTCAGCAAGAGACAGTATTGCTACTGAATTTTCTCTTCAAACAAAGGGAATGACTGCTGAGGGTTAGTTCATACATTGCCTCCCAAAACGGTTGGAACAGACTTTGGTCTTCATCAAGGCAGCTGAAGTCCAGCCCTTAAAGCTGGGGGAGCCTGGAACTGGTGGGTAAACACATCGGAACTGAGCAACTGGCAGTCGGGACAGGACTAATGAAATGTCATAGCTCCCCCCAAGAGTGGTTAAACACAACAGGACACCTCTGCTCTTTTGTTGGCCAAAGTCACTTCAGCCAGCCAATTCTGGTATAAATTTAAAAAAGCCCAAACAACCAAACCAAAACCCCACGACCCTGAAGTGTTCCCGCCTGCGGCGCTCCGTTTTGTCACTGTAACCCCACCCGCAGGGGCTGATCCAACTGCTTTAGGACCTGCTGGTTTCACCACTGGTTGGTTAACTAGAGTGTTGTGTTTTCTGCAGTCACGCCGGTGCAGCACGGCTGACTAGCAGGGCTACCACTGTCTCTAAAGTTCTCCTGACCACTCTTTTACAATCTGCTTTTATGCCCGCGAGACCCTGAACGCTGCCCGATTCTCGCCTGCAGCAGCGCAGGAGATGCACCGTGGCGATGGCGCGTCGCCGACGTACGTCGGGTCAGCCGCCGGCTGTCCCTCGGTGCGTGCTGCCCACTCCGGAGCGCGGAGGCTCTCCGCGTGAGGCTTCCTCGCGGAGGTGCGCAGGCGAGGGTGGATTTGCGCGAGGCCTGGATGTCTGCCCGGTTGCTCCAGGTGTGCCACGGCCACACCATAAGGAGGCAAGGCGCCCAGCAGCTGCTGGGCCACGAGCCCCGGAGGGTTGCAGGGTGATGCCCTTGTGCAAGCGGCGCTGCGTTAGTGCTCCTGAGCCCGCTGCTGGGGGAGCGGGGATGGGGTGCTCGAGAGGGGGAGGACAGCCAGATAAAGCTGAAATAGTTGTTGGTTTTGGCTCAGCCCAAAGGAACTTTTTGAGGCCCTTTATAACTAGAAGCTTGGCGGGGAGTTAGCTGCAAGTGGAACCGAGGCAGGGTATGGACATTAAATGACGATCGGCCCGTTTCCCGTGCAAACCTCCCCCTTTTCAGCTAGTTCTGGCTCTGACTTGGTTACCCCTGATTGTAAGTGTTCAACAGCTTGAATTTTAATGTAGTTATGTTAGCCAAGGTGCAGTCTACTCTACAGACTTTAACTAGATTAAGAGACAGACCAGCTATAATTGGAGTCCCTGATTGAATTAGATTGGGATTACAAATATAATTGGATACTACCCTATTTGAGACACTTCAAAGGAAATATATCTTCAGAGCACGAAAGCTGAAAAATCAACAGACCTTTGGAAATCCTTGATCCTGTTTCCTGTGTGGACGTGGCTGGTCCTGTGTCGCTCCAGTGCCTTCTGCAGGAAGATATTTTTGAAAAGACAGTTCCACTGATGGAAACTGTAAGCCAGACTTCTGGCATACATTCGCAAGTCAAAGGCGCCGCTACCTTGCAGCTTCATAATCTTGCCGGCACTAGCCAGATTAGGCTAAAACTGTGCCTGAAAGGAGCTTTAAAACCTAGTAACAAGTCCTAAGTATGGACTAATGTGCCTCAGGTTTTATTGTAGGATATAAGCTAGGAGCCACAGTTTAAGCAAAGAATTCCTTTTGCTGACATGCCTTTTGCAGACATTTCCATTTGAAAAGAGCAGTTGGTTGAACAATGGTCTCGGTGCTGCTTCAGTGCTTGACACCTTGCAGCATGTAAAGGACAAAAGCCTGAAAACTTTTTTTTTCATATGATATCTTTTCCTGTTTGTGGCCTTTAGTCTTTGCACTAGTGCGAGCCTCCAGCCACCGGAGCTCTGGTTAAGTAGGTCACACCATAAACAGGCTTATCAGAATAACAGCAGGCTCATCACTCAAGTGGGAAAAACCTAGAGAACACATTTTGTGGAAGAGAAACAAAACAACTCCAGCAGCCTCTTAACTGATCAGCCACGTGACAAAATGAAATTAAAATTCAGCCCTCAGAATGTCTGGTCCTATTTCAGTATAAGCTTCCATAAAGATATCCTCGTTATCGAGAGGGTGCTCTATCCTGGTCCAGGCATGAAAAGACTTTAGGTCTCTTGACCCTTCTGCATCTTAGCCTCATTCGATCTCCTTGTCCAGGCACCTCAAAAGCCCCCAAACATTCAAGTTTATATGGAAAGAAGTTGTTATGCGAGAGGTGTTTTCAGGGGAAACACCCAACTTGGTTTGCGTTTTGTTCCTTTTTGGATGTTCTCTTTTTTACCTTCTCCTTTAGGCTTCGTCAAAAACTTGCCACTAAGGAACGCTGGTCCAGTCATATACTGCTCACCCTGGAGCCTCAACGTGCCTTCCACACATGAAATATTGTTTAGAAGATAAAAATGGCCCCAGCAAATCTATAATCCCTTGACCCATTCCTTATAGCACTCGGTCCTGGCTCCCTCCACAAAAACACAAGAGCAGCAAAGCACCTTTGCAGGACGCTCGAACAAGCTGGAATTACAGTTAATAAATTGTAACCCTCATGCTTGTGTTTCCCCACACTCTTTTTGCTGATTAATTGTTAACAGCATCTCTGTTTAAAGGTACTCCAGGACAAATTGGATCCTGATTTATTTTTTTGACGTCCCACGGTTAGGTATTTTCAGGGAAGAAGACAAATGCATTAAAGTAATTCCGTGTCCCAAAGTGAGACCTATAACCGTGAAAAAAGGGAGATATGGGACTCTTGGCTCCTTTGTGTAACAGATCATGGATATCTAGGAGAGGTTTTATTTATATGTCGTTTGTATACACAAGATTTATGCTTGCAATTAAGTTTCAGTGTAAATTACCCTAGCCTGTGTGTCTGTTTAATTGCAGGTGCAAATCAAGCCCGTAAAACATCTTTTTCTGCCCCCCTTGGATCTGTAAGCAGCTCACATCTGAGCTTCAAAACTCCGTGTGTATATTTTGCAGATGACAGCTGTACCCTGAGAAAAGCAGCGCGGATCCTAGCTCTCTCAAGGCTTCAGCTAGTAAATGGTCTCTTATACATTTTAATTAAAGCGGTTATTCAACAAGAAGCCCTTCTGGTTAGGTTAGGTGCATGAATTCGCTCGATTTTGCACATCCAGAGAGTAAATCATATCCAAATATCGATATAGGTTGAAACTATTGATACAGCCAAACAGGTATCTTCCTTTTACTTGAGATTTTCCAATTTCTAAGCCCGGTGTTATGTGACAACTTTAGCATGAGCAACCTTTATCTCTGAGCTAGTTAATTGAGAGGGGTCAGATTACTTTAAGGAGCCAATCACTGCGGGGTGGGGGTTGCTGTAATTTAGGACATCAGGCATTTTGACTCCAAGAACAATTCTTTTCAAACTTTGCTTTTCATCTCCGAGATTAACTTTTACATTTTCAGGGAGGAGGGGAAGATAGCTGGGGTGGGGAACAAGCCAGAAGCACCAGAGAGATTGGCAGTCTCCTTGAGTGTGCTAAAGGGTGACCAAAGAGAGGAAAAAAATGGCAATTTCCTTTATTTACGAAGCTTGCGCCGCTCCCGATTGTGTATGACTTGGCAACAATACACTGATTTTTCAGGAGTTTCTTTTTAAAATTACAAAAGCAAACTGAATTACTGATTGGGAAGGAAAACTGCTTTGTTCTGTTTTGTAAAAGGAACAGGTTTGTGTGTGTTCGGGAGAAACAGAAATGCATTAAAAGAAGAAAAAGAGAAGGAAGAAGATGATGCCACGAAATCAATATAGAGAATTAGGTGAAATAGAACATCTTGTCTGGTTTTTAGAAAATCATTTTTCATGCATTAAATACATTTGCAGGCTTGTTTCCTACAAACTTTCTCAAGCTGCAGTTTGACTCTGAAGCTCTAGGCCGCCCCATGGCTTTTAGGATGGCTCAGAAATCTTTTTTATTGTTTTGGGAAGAGCAAAAGATTAGGAAGAACTCGGGCCTTCAGAGACCACCTGGAGTAATCTTAAGAAACGCGCGTATATTTATCAACCCTACGGCCGCGTCAAAGAAGGTATAAAGCTATCGCCGGAGGGTTGAAAGTCCCGACGGCGCGTCGTCGTGCGGGGCGTTACCGCCGTAGGACATCGTGGCAGAAGAACTCGGTGTGGGGTGGCGCATCCTCACCCGCTGCGTACAAAATACCGAAGGCTGGTCCTCCCAGACAGGCTTCATAAGAGAGCGGTTGTCTGACCTCGGTGTGAGTAACGGTGAAATCAAGGCTGAATACCTTGGATTTTGAACGCCAAGGCAGCTCTCAGAAGTGGTGTCACCGCCTACAATAACCAGGGAGCCTCCGTCACCCTCATTCACCCCTGCTATTTGTCTTGGGCAGGCGGTACCCTCCGGACCCTTTAAACATGGAAGATGACAAAGCGCGAGTGGTTTACGATCAGGAGACCGGGTGTTTTCTCTCAGGGTGAAGTTACAGTCTGGGACGAGCCAAAATCCCTACTTGCTGCCCTCCCTGTTTCCAGCCAGGGGTGGGAAGAGGAAGGATGGCGGCACCGAGCCTTCAGGCAGGGTCTGCATGTTCACAGAGCCAAAGCCTCCCAGTTTAGTTTGATGACATTTGAGGATCAGCGTTAAACAGCATCGTGGCTAAACCAGCCTGTGCTCCCACCTCTCTTTTGCTCTTTCTATGCTGCACTGGCTGAAAAAATAACCCAGTTAAAAAAAAAACACAACAACAAAAAAAAGCTGCTGGCTCAGCTGGATAATTTCCTCAGACCACAGCCCCCAAAAATGCTTGTGGGTCCATCCAGCGAGGAGGGGAGGCGAGTGGGGCTGGCCCACGGCAGCCACAATACCTGCGCCGCCCAGTTCTCTCCTTTTTCTGAGGTGCTCCCCGATGTAGCCCTGGACAGAGCAGGATCAGGTCTCGTGTACTCAGGAGCGTTTCTGCTTCTGAGAAGGCTCTGCAGGTTTTTTTTTTTGCCACCAGTGTAACTTCACCTCTAGGAAAGGGGAAATTAGTCTGCAATTAAGTAATTATCAGCCACCCTGGAGCTCCATTAATACATTTTGTAACTCTTCCAGAAAAGGGGGAGCTCTGGTGGATGCATGGTATAAATATAAATGGTGGGAATTTCTCCCTCCAGCTTCGTTTCTGTATATTTTACGTTCCATTAATAAGGTGCTCCGTAAAAAGCACTGAATTCAGACCAGTTAGGGTTTACATCTGCAGCTACCGGCTAATACTGATGAGCTGCGTGTTGCCTCGCTGTGCCTTGCTTCAGGTCCTGCCTGTATGAATGGAGTTGCTTGGGCACGAGGAATTTTGCTGCAGTAGCCTGGGGCAGCCATAAGCAGGCAAACAGCCTCTCGGGAGAAATACCCTGCATGAGGAACCCAGGATGCAGCTGCCTGGGTTAGGCTGCATTCACCTCACGCCGTAGAGTTGCGTAGTATGGGCATAACTTTTTTCTGCTTAAAATACTCTTCTCCCCCTCTTTGCAGCAGTGTTCCCCAAGGTTCAGCAGCTTTTCCAAATATTTAGGTATCTACAGAGAGTTAATCCGGAGCAGTGACTGTGAAATCAGGCTTCATGTAGATGAAGACTTAAGGACTTGAAATCTCATGAAACAAGGAAAGCCTTGATCACGTCACAGCACAAGCACCAGGTTTGCTTGTCCCAGGGGGGTGTTGCAGCCTCCCCTCCAATTTCTGCTCTAAAATGAATTTGCACCGGTGAAAAATCCCGAAGGTGCTGCTTTAATGGCTCACTAGCACCCAGTCTAGCCTAGCCAACTGTAATACAAGAGGGAAGGACACAGGCATCCATAAATTCACCTCTTTGGTCTTCATGAAACCCAAGCAAGCGGTGGGATGTCCAGCTCTTCCTTTGTGCCTTTACTCCATAGCCAGAGAGCAGCATCTTCTCCCGCGCGCATCCTCCAGGCTTTTGGGTTG
>VZTV01070833.1:0-17764 GCA_013400875.1 Anhinga rufa | reverse complement strand
CCGCTCGCATCGCTCTGCCCGCTGCGGCGCTGATCGCCAAAGGAAGTCCGCTCCAACTCGTCTTTAAAGGCTGTGCGGCAGTAATTTCCCTCCACTTTCTAAAGGACGAGAACACCCAGAGAAGCGAACAGTTTATTGTCGTGGTTGAACAGGTGAGCTGTTCGGGGACAGCCTGCCTAAAGGAGGTGAACCTGTTAAAAATCAGTACTGGAGGTCAGGCCTTCAGCAACAGAACAGCAACGCGTAGTGTACAGCCTTTCTTACCTGCTTTACTGTCTCCATTTGCTCAACAAACTCACTCTCCTTTGCAAGAAACCAGTAAAGACAATCTTCTTGCTCTTCTCTGCAAGGAAGAACTGACTGTCGCTGGTTTTGCAGTCTGTCTTCGAAGTCTCAAACCCTGACGGAGCACCTGCGGGCAGTTTCCAGCCATACTGGAGTGACTGGTATTTAACCCAGATATTCCCCGTGAGCCCAGCGGTCGGGGTGGTCTCAGCGGAGGTGCAGTAAGCACGTCCTTACGTGGCTCTACCACAAATTACCAGTTCTTTCTTTTTTCTCCCCGTTTCTGCTGTAACATTTAGTGATCAAAACTGAACTCAGTTGTCCAAAACGGCTTGAGCTGTTCATACATCATGGTAAGTGCCTCCTTACTGCTTCTGGTCCTTCAGAACGAAGAGCTTGGCTCTTCCTGCTGCAGGGGCTGCAAGTCTCCCGCTTCCTCGACATCTCTCGCCAGGCTGCTGCCATGCGGTCCCCCGTAGCGCAGACTCTTCCCCCGGCAGTCCCAAAGCCTACCGATGCTTTTGGGTGCCATGGGGAATTTTATGTTTGTGCTTCACCTTTCAAGTTTCAACCTTGCAAGTAAAAGGGCAGCTGTATAGATATTGGGGAAAACAGGGAGCGATTTGGGCCCGGCAGCCCGAGAAGGGAGAACAAGCCCCACCGGTGGTCTTGCGGGGGTCCTCCCCTGCTCCAGCCTGCGTCTCGGTGGGGCCCGGCGCTGGGCCATTCTGCTGGTGGCCCCGGCATGTCTGGGCACTGGTAGGTCTCGTTGAGCTTGCGGAGCAGAAGCGCTGCAGGCTGGACTAGGTTTTGCCCAATACTTCAAGTCTTCTGCGCTGCCGTTCTTGGTCGGAGGCAGCGCCTGGTCCTGGGCCACCAGCGCAGGAGGGTGGCTGGTGTCGGAAGTGACTGGTGTTTCCTTTGCTGGGTAAAAGCTTAGGGCCAGATTCTGGTTGTGCTTTTGCTTGTGATAATTCCTCACGACTTCATTGGGGTTGGCTTATTTTTGAGAGCTGAAAACTGCTGTTCTGGGTGATTAATGGTTGGAGAGCGCTGCTGGGATCGAATAAGCTCTGCTAGAGGTATCGGTGCATCATCGCAGAGTCACAGCCGTTTCTAGAATGACCACTTACAACTGCAGTGCTTTTCATCTCTGGAGAATGAGAAATATGGAGACTTTTTTAACCATTTCAATATCTAACTGGAGTTCTGTAGGTTTTCCACACTGGGAGTCCAGTCATAAATGCCCAAGGAAAGTCAGCAGAAGCTGGAGGAGAAATCAATATACGTGGGCATGGTGCGACCACTCCAAGTAAGCAGTTTTATACGCTAGGGCAGTGTTCCGCTGTGGTTCACTATTGTGTAGGATTAAGGTGTTTGATGTTGGTGCGTAGTGCTTGCAAATGCTAAGCCTTGACTCTGCTCTAAAAACAAAATAGGTGAAATCCAGCTTTGTGCGCTGAACCTTCCTGATGGCTTCCAGCCGAAGTCAATAAAGTGTCTATGTATGTAGGGATTACAGCGCGTTTGCCTCGTCTTTCAAAGGCAGACGCTACTGGGAGGTTCAAGAAGAAAACCTACTGCTCACAGTTCGGAAGCAAAAGGAAGATCTCTTGAACCCGTCTGTGGGTATTTGCATCTGACGCAGAGGACAGGATCACGGGTGCCTTAATTTAAGATGACATCTGCATTTGCAGAAGGAGGAAAATAATCTTTGTGCAGCTGAGATCAAGCAATCTCAAGTATTTATCAGCTCCACAGATCCTGCCCAGAATGCAAAGTACTTGCTTTTGTTTGAGCCCAGACAAACTGTGCTGCCCCTTCGTAATTAGTTTGAGATAAGTCAGGACATGCTATTAAATGATTAGATGACCTTTCATCTGAGTGGGGGTTTCAGCCCGTTGGATTCATTCCGAATCAGCAGGGAAAAAAAAGTTACTGGATTTCTAAAGGAGAAAAGGCAAAGCCTGCCTGAGAGAGAGCAAGTTGGACTGAAAAATGTAGAAAGCAGCAAAAATTTAGATGATTGGGGAAAGTATCCCAAATTAACAAAAAAACCACAAAACAAAACAAAACAAAACAAAACAAAACAAAACAAAACAAAACAAAAAACAAACAAACAAAAAAAAACTTCCAAAAAAGGACTTAATGTCTGAGTCCCCTGGACACCAGAGAACACCCAAATCCCAGCTCTTTATTTCCATGCCAACTTACACCACGGTTGGGTGGAAAACAGAAAAAATATAAGCAACAGCTCAAAGAGTGATGCAAGGGAGTAAGAAGCCAAATAGTTCCTGGCAGGTTATGGGCTTTGTGTCTGCTTTGGTGCTTAGTCCATGGTGTGATGGAGGGTGCTTTGAACCTACAGGATAAGATTTAACCTGAGGCTTTATCCTAAAGTCAGGTTTGTGCGAGAGTGTAAATGGTGCGTATACTCCTACTGAAAGAGCAAGGTTCGTCCCTGCAAATTACAGTCGTGGTACGGGTGGTAGTAGAAGACAAACCGGTCAAGAGTGTAAGTCCCTCAGGTATGTTCTACTTATTTAGTCCCAGCATTAATTTTGGTTTGGTTGGTTTTGTTTCTAAACCTTAAATTGTGGTCTGATATTTGAAATTCTTAATGTTTCCCCTGGATCAGTTGGAAGCTGGTGAAAACAGCCACCCCCAAGGCGACTCCAGGGCAGTGGGTTCAGAGCCGGGCCAGCTGTTCCTGCTCCAGAGGCTGCTGTTCGTCCCTTCTCAGATTAAAGCTGGTCCCTTAGTCCCCCCACTTTGATTTTCAGATGCTCTGGGAAAAATTGGGTGAGCTTTGGGGTGCTGTGCTGTGTTTCCGCGTGGTGTCTGTTTGCCCTGCGGGAGCGTTGCCACAGCGCGGCGCGGCACGGCACGGCGCGGCATGGCACGGCACGGAGGAGTCCTCGGGCACCCGGCGCTGCCGTGGCGGAGGGGTGCAGCCCTGCGCCCCGCGGGATGCCCAGCCCCTACCGCGGGGGATCCTCGTGGCTTCCCACCCCTTGACTTTTCGGCTGCTCTTGCACCCCTCTCTCTCTCGTCGACTATCGGGACAGTTTAAATGGACGGATCTAGTGTCAGCTCAAGAGGGGGTGAGACATGGTGGCACTGGGAAGGCGGCTTTGGAGCGAGCGAGGCTGGGACGGTGTCCGGGTGGTGCTGCGCGACAGCGGGGCTGGCAGGGAGCAGCGCCGCGGGGCTGCCCGCGGGAGAGGCAGCGACGAGAATCTCCTGGGTGCGCGTGGAAGGCAGGCGAAGCCAGGCTAACTCCGTGGCTGCTTTTGCGGATAAAAACGAGCTTTGTGCACACAGCGGAGAGGCAGCCGTGAACACTTCTGTTCATGCCCTGCCTGCTTTAATGATAATTCTTTCCTTAAAGAAAGGCGAGTGTTTCAAAGCCAAGAGTCAGCTTTCCCCACCTTTTACTTTTTAAATATCACCTAGGTCAATGGTCCTCATTAATCCCCTCTTAATTAATGAGATATCTGGGGCTGTCGAGTGAGGCCCGGGATTGTCCCAGGTTCAGACGAGAAGAAGCTGCCAGCTATGATGACAATACAGGCATCATCATTGTCTGGGGCCCCATAAAGTGAGATCAAACTGGGAGATGTTAAATGCACATCTCATGTCCTGAATCGCAAATGCAAGCCCCAAACCCTTTATGCCTTTAATGCAATAAAAGCAAAGGCAGCTGTATACAAACCATTTGGCAGCAGCTGAATGTTCAGGGTATCTGGGACTCTATTAAATCTTTTATGTGCCATGTCTTGAGCTATATACTACCAGCTGATGCCTGCCTTCTGCTCCGCAAATCTGGCAGCATTACATACAATTTTTTCTAATGGCTGTATTTAACCACTGAAAATTTCCTTTGTGCGGCGAGGGACCGCATTGTGCGGAACGAGGACAAAGTAGTCTCTTCTTTCTGCTTTCTTGCGTTGCTTCGCATTGGAGATCTGCTTGAAAATGGATTGAGATTAATTTAAAAAACCACTCTGATTTGTTATTCCTTCCCCAGGAGCAGACACATGGATGGAGAAGCACAAAGAGGAAAAGATACGTGTTGGGGCACTGGTGTTTCGGGGAGGCATTTCTGTAACCAGGGGCATTTCAGAAAGGATTCCTGCCTGTGGCAGAGGACCTAAGCAGCCGAGCCTGGCCAGGGCAGCACCCAGCACCGGTCGTGGCGTCGGCTCGACTCACTAGACCCCTGCCAAGAGCTGTATTAACGTGATCATTAACTATTAATGGCTGTAGTAATTATAGCGGTTCAGACAGAGCACGCCTGGAGCACCGGAGGAGGGCCCTCTTGCCCCAGCCGTGCATCGGCCGTGGGGTGCGCGCCCCGGGAGCCGTGCCGCCGGCCAGCACCGCGGCGAGAGCCGTGCACCGTCCCACCGCCTGCTCCCGACGCCCCGGCCGTCTGCGGGGCTCGCCTGCAAGAGGGACGTTTCCATCGACGCCCACGTCGTGGTTTTTTCCAGAACACAGAGAACAAAAATTTCCAGAGCCCTGAAACGGCATTGCTTTGTATGTAGGTGATGCTGTTCCTTTTCAGAAAACTATTTATTATGATTACAGAGTACAAGAAGTTTTCATCATTTTCTCATTTGTTATACTAGGATTCCATTTTCCCTGCAGAGAAACAAGAACAAATGACATAAATATAAAATGCAATACCTGTTAAGATATTGCAAGTCACAATCTAAAAAAAAAAAAAAAAAGTTCAGAAATTAATGAGCTTCTGGCCATAATGTGAAATAAAGAGACATCAGGAAAGAATGTTGTTCAGTGCCTGCGTGGCTGTTATTCAAAGGCTTGCTCTTAGAGAAGTTATATAGCAATGACTGTGTTTTAAAGGAATATTGATTAGGGCTTTTCTGCTCAAAGAATTTATAAAATATAAAGTTATTTTTGCCTGCTTTATTAAATGTACGACCAGTTTAGTCTGCTTTAGGCAGGGGTTGGATCCTGCTGGTGCTTCGCATTGCGGTGGGTAGTTCATTATTGCTGTTAAGTTTGCATGAAGCAGGGGGTTTACCTTATGCCTTTGTGCTATGAGCAGTGCCTGACAGCAGTAGCCGGTGGGCTTTTGCATGCCCGCGGCCGCCGGACCGGGCCAGCGTGGGGACGGGGCTGGGGACACCCCTTCTCGCCCGATAGCCCGGAGGCGAGCAGCGGCACACTGTCCCGCCTCGGCGCCGCTGCCAGCGCAGGGCACGGCTCCCAGGAGCCACGCCGTGTGCGGGCGTCGGGCTGGCTGGTGCCACCGCGGGCGAGGGACGGTGACCCATGGCCCGAGGTGCGCCCTGCCATGGCCACGGGGCCGGGCTGCCCGCCCGCCGTGCCGGCCGAGCCTGCTCCCACGCCGGCTGCTGCCGGGCAGAGCGTGAGCTTGGCCCAGAGGAAATCGCTCAGGTCAAGCTGCCCGAGAAGCGAGCCTTTAACGTGAGGTCTGAGGTGTGCCTGGAGTTATTTCAGTACATAATTTTCCATCCTTACCGTAACTGTAATGATGACTGCAAAATAGTCCCCGTAATTTCAGTGTGCATTGCTAATTGGGATGTTTTTATCAGGCTAACGATAACCACCTATTATTTTGTCACCTTCTTGCTGTAATGTGTCCTTGATGATATTATATTGTGTGCCATTAGCACTTGCAAATGGTTATTAATGGCAGTATTTGAGAAGCGCGGAAGAGTTTGGTGGCTCCCGTCTGCCGGCGATGTTTTCTGCCGTCCCCAGAAACTCCCTTTCCTTGCTCCCATGCTGTGTCGACGTGACCCGCTCTCTAATGAGCTGCCTGAAGCCACCCGCAGGTCGGCCTCCCTGCGTCGCTCCGCATGAAGGCTGCATGACCAAAATGCCAAATTATTTCTGTTTCAAAGAAAATACATCCAGCACATGGTAGTCACGGGCATGTCTGGTAATTAAGAGGACAGATGTAATTATACCAGAGGTAGGAATGCCGTTAGTTCACTTGAAGATAGTTACCTTGATAACTAATTAGCTCTTTTAAATATAGTTACCTTGGTAATTAAGGTGTCATTATTGCTCAGAAGAACCGGGGGAGGCACACCAAAGGCAGCACTGGCTGGAAACGCGTGCCAGCGCGGCGGGCTTTGTGCCTGTCGGCCAAGCAGGTGCCGGGGCCAGGTGCCGGCTTGTCCCGCTGGNCCGTGGCATCCCGCTTGCCCGGCCTGAGGACCGGCGGTCCGAGCCCGTGCGGCGGGCGCAGCGTGGTCCGCGGCATGGCCTGCGCCGGGGGAGGGCGGACGCGTCGCCGTCGGCCATGGCTTGGCACTCCGGGAGGCTGGGAGCCCGGGCTGGCTGCACTCGAGGGGCTCTGGCGGCGTGAAACCCCGAGCAGCGAGGGCCTGTCTTGCAAGGACAGAGTACTGCTGCGCTCCTAAGGGCATGGTGATTGTTGTTCCTTGTAACAAATTCACATTTTAATCGCTTTCCGCTGAACCAAATGGGATTATCGTGACCTTTCAGAGCACCGCTATGCACGCAGTGCGTTAAAACCACTCTGCCGGAGGTTGGCAGCCGGCAGATGTGAGCAGAATGGAGTCGAGACTGGGAGCAAAGCCCTGCGGCTGCCCGAAGCCGGTCTCTGTGCAGAGGCAGGGAGCACAGCGCTCGCTCCCGCGGCTCCCAGACACCATCCCCGGCTGGGAAGCTCTCCCCGGAGCTGGCCATCACAGACTAGGGGAAGCTGTTGTGTGGCTGCTCAGTTAAAGGCAGCTGGGGTGGAGCAGGGATGCTTCATGCTGTAGATCCCATGGCACAGCCCAGGGGTCGGCAATGTCCGATAGCGGGTAGAAGGGCTGAGCGGTGTGGGTCTCAGCCCGCTAAAGCAGCAAATGAGGATATGGAACATTTTATTAAACCTCTTTTTTCCTTCCCCTTTTGCGGTACTTTAGGTGTGCATTGTGCAGAAGAGAGACACCGAGAAGATGTATGCCATGAAGTACATGAACAAGCAGCAGTGCATCGAAAGGGACGAGGTTCGCAATGTGTTCAGAGAGCTGGAGATCCTGCAGGAGATCGAGCACGTGTTCCTGGTGAACCTCTGGTGAGCGTCTCCTGCCCTCTGCCCTCAGGGGCTCTCCCCACCCTCCGCGGAGCATCCCGGTGAGATGCTACAGTGGAGGCCCGTGATAACGTGGAGCGCATTTAGGAAACGTAGCGCAGAAGATATCCAGATGTTATGGCATCAAACATTCTAAAACGGCTTAGCTTCTCTTTTTCCATCAGAAAACTTCTTGTGTTTGCTGGGTGTTATCCACAGCCTTCTTGCAAATGCCGCTGTCAGGTCCCTCTGAAGGGCCCCTGCCAGTTTAACCGTAAGATATCTTTGTACCGTGGTGTGTTGGTGCGCCGTTTGACTGGGGTGTCTTGGGGCCCTACGATGCTCCCGGTGACTGCTGTTAGAGAGACAGTCCATCTCCGGTGCGTGGAGATACTGAGGACTGTGGCGGTCTGCGGTGAATCGGGTACTGCGTGGGGCCAATTTTTGTAGCAGGTAACAGCTTGACAAGTCCAAGAAGCTAGCATTTTTAGAGATGATGATTTATAGCTTTTATTTATACAACAATTATACAAAATACGTGGTGTTTTACACAGTAAGTATTTGTTCCCCCTAAAGGACTCGATCTTGCAGAGTTTGGCTAATAATTTAAGTAGACAGAGCTGCTCTCAGCCACAGCCAGCGTGTTAGTGAGGCGTCACTGAGAGAGGTCCTACCTCAAGAGGCTTTAGCGGCGGTTTAAAGCTGTCCTCACCGTGTTTGGGTCTGTGCGGGCGCTGCAAAGGCGGCTCCGCAGCCCTGCACCAGGCGCTGCTGGTGGGGTGGGGGGATTACTGTGGTTGTGGGGATGCCAAGGAGATGTACCGCATGGCATTTTTCACTGTGACGGTCTAGACAGGATGCGTTTCAAAAGCATTACCAGCTAAAGCTGTTTGTTAGATTTCAGCCTGATCTGAGGAGCTTTTTTAAAATTAGACCCTAAAACGTTACTGAGTACCAAGGACAGTTTTTGCCAGTACACACATAATCAAGTTAGTATTGAGCAGTGGGAAATTTAACTAGTTTTAGCGATCTGTTGCTGAAAAAAAGTTATGAGATCTCCTCAAAGTATCAGATGCGTGGCCTTTTGCTGGAGAATGGCTAAGGGCAAAAAGAGCTTTGCAACACATTCACTGACCAAATAAAATATATTCCTTTAGAGCTCAGATATATCATTATGAAATCTTTCACGAAAAATGAATTTTCACGTTTCAGAAAGTAGTGCAGTATATCCTAAGATCGCTGGTTGGTTTGGGATGAGTCCTTAGCAGCCTCCTGACGCTCTCCTGGATCCTGCTGGCGGGTGGTCCGTCCCCCCTCTGCCGCCCCTGCCCTGCGAAGGAGCGCCCGACCTGGGGCCGGGATGAGGAGAACCTTCATCTTCACCCACAGCCCACCAGCACGCCACAAAGTGCTCCTGTGCCAGCAAGCGTCTCTGGTCGCTGCTAGGAGGGAGCTGGGGCAAGAGCAAATGCAGGACGTGCTGCAGGGTGATGGAAATAAGGAGTTCATGGCTTATATTCGCAGACAGCAAGAAGAGTGGCATTTATGAGAGGTGATGACCTTTGAGTGCAGGATGACAGACTGAGAAGGGAGAAGAAGAGTGGTCCCTTCTCTTACTGTGTATGTGACCTGGGTTGCTCAAAATTTTTCCTAGGATTTATTCCCCAAGGGCCTTGCACACCCTTGGCATGGTTTGAAGTGCCTTCTCTCAAGTGATGGCATGGCCTGTTGTAAAGGCAGGCTCCTGCAGCTGTGGCTTAGAGTGTCGTCAGGGCAGGTAGGCAGCATTTCCACCCCAGCGGTTTTTGAGATTGCTTAAAAATTTGTGCAGCCACAACCACAAGGAGAAAATGATAAATGTAAAATAAAGGCCGTGCTTACTTGGAAAATAATGGGTAAGCAAAAGGGATTTATGATGTAAAAAATGCAGGGAAGTGCATCTGCAAAGCGCGGTGCGCAGTATAATCTCCTTCAGAGACTGCAAGGGTCGTGTTGCTACTGCCGTGTGTTTTTAAGGCCAGAATCGGTGCCTCGCCGATGGCTCCCTGATTTCACAGAGACAGAAGAGGGGCAGAAGCGGCAGATTGTCCCGGGGAAGCTGCGCTCCGCGGATGGCTGGACAGGCTGAGCCCTGGGCAGCCGCTGGCCCCGGGCGTCCCCTCCCTCTCCGGCCGCGTCGGCGCGCGCGGCAGACCGGCGGGTGGGCAGATTTTCAAAAATTCAGAAAGTTTTATACCCAAAGTCGTGAAAGTTCAAAATACTTTACATTCTTTTTGTTGATTCATTACTCCAGAGTAGCCAAAAAAGTTGTTATTTGTTTTTTCAGCATTTTAGCAATTGCAAGTATTTTTTTCCAACAAATAACGAAATTCTTAAGAAAACTTGCACTCTTTGCAGATTTTTCCCTTTCAGCTCGTACTTTTAGAATAAGCCTATGTTTAAGATGAGAGCAGAAGTGTGTGATTCATAAGTATTATACAATCCCACGTGCTCTTTCCTTAAAAATACTGTCGCCAAATATAACAATTGAATGTTGTTTTGTAGCGTATCCTCACTGCTGTCAGTCTCCTGCGGGATCCACTGCAGATTTAGAGAGGCGTTTTACTCTACAGTAAATATAAATCTCTTTTTCTGTTTTTTATGGTTAAATTAGCACTTGTGTTTTCCCATTCTTTTTCAGGACAGGCAGAGATATTTTAAGTATAGGTTTACCAGATTATTCGCAACTGGGGACGTGAAGTTTCTCTGAAGCGACTGGCTAGCAAAGCCCCGAGCTCTGCCTGCAGCGCTGCCCGCAGCTCTGCCTGCCGGTGGGGTTACACAGCATCGCTGGGAGGTGACGGTGGCGGGGCGAGCGGCGGGGGGGTAACTGGGAGACTTACCCCTTCAAAAGAAGTGTTGCTCTATGTAGCGGTAGGTTAAAAAACAAGACAGCCCCTTGAGTTGTGCTTAGTTAGAAAGATGTACACACCAAAGCGGGCATACGCTGGTGGTGGGGCTGTCTGCAGGGGTCACAGGAGAGGGAAAAAGCCTGGCGTGGTGTTGTGACCCCGGCGGGACCCAGCCTGCTCGCTCACGCGCCGCCGGCCCCGCAGGTACTCCTTCCAGGACGAGGAGGACATGTTCATGGTGGTGGACTTGCTTCTCGGTGGCGACCTGCGCTATCACCTGCAGCAAAACGTTCAGTTTACAGAAGAAACAGTCAAGCTCTACATCTGTGAGATGGCGCTGGCTCTCGACTACCTACGAAGTCAGCACATTATCCACAGGTAACCGCTCGCCGTCGGTAGCCAGCGGGAGCTGCCCGCGCGCCGCGCTGCCGCCGTGGCTGCTTTGGGGTGGGCGACGCTGCCTCTGCTGCAGTGGGGCCCTTAACCCCACCGGTACCCCCGGAGGGGAAGGGCCAGCACCAATCGGCCCCAGCAGTGCCGGTCCTGGGCACCCTCCGGCGGCTGCTCCGGCTCCCCGCCGCTCAGAGGAAGCCTCCCGCTTCGCCGGGGGGCTGAAAGCGCCTTCCAGGGCGGGTTTCAAAGCAACCTCACAGAAATCAGCCCAGTCTTGTGTTATTCATTTTCCTTAGAAATGATGCCCGAACAAGTCAGGTGCTCCCACTCTTTTGCCCAGTTGCCCGGGAAGAGCATATTTCTAGTCCATCGTAAAGGGACTTGTCTCATGTTAGGGTATTTTTGTTTTATTTGTTTCTAATTTTTGATAGGTAAAAAAGTTGCAGGTTTTTTGTTGTTGAATTGCATCCTTGATCTGGCTGAGATTTCATCTTGCCGTAACCTTGCTTCTTTTCCCAGAGATGTAAAACCAGACAACATCCTCCTCGATGAGCAAGGTAGGATCTCTCTGCCTTGCTTTGCCTGCCTCCTTCATTTGAGGGACAGATTCCTTACAGTCTTGAATACCCTGCACCTTTTTGTCTGGGAAAAGTGTGACAAAGGCACCACTCCTATCTGCTCGGTGTTTGGTCGGACGTACCGGTGCATTGCAATGCCAGGGAAGACCCACCGAGGGCAGCCCCTCTCCTCGTCCCCCCGCCTCGCTTCGCCCACACTCTGCCTCCGTTCTCGCTAGTGCCCCAGCGTGCGGGTCACCCATGCCAGAGCTGCGGTACCTGGCACCGCGGAGGGCACAGGAACGGCCTTTGCTGAGTTTTAGAGAGAGTGATTGCGCATATACTTCTAGGATAGATTTGATTCTTCCTCGGGGGCTGGATCTGGGCTGAGCCAGGTGGAGCGAGCTCAGGAACCCTTCCGGGCGCATCTATTGGTAATACTGGCTCAGTGGCCTACACAGGAGAAACACCAGAGGAGATCCTATGGTGACCTCTGTTCCAGTAGCAGATCTTATAAAACAAAACCACAATCTCTCAGGCTCCAAACCCTCTGAGTTTTATCATAAAGCCTCATAAAAAAGAAAGCTTACACTTGCATGGAAGTTCATTAGAAAATAGCCCAGGGTATAAAGCCCAAACACAAATGGGCAAAGGAGATGTAAGGGAAGACTTCATCGGACAGGCAGTCTGTGATTTACACACCATTTTCACAGCTGCCCTGTAGACAGAGAGCAGAAAGTAGCCTCCAGAAGGGGAAGTGGGTGGGTGTTCTGAATGCCAGGCTGCCTTGAAAATAATGACATTTTCTGAATTTTAACTTTCAGCCCTGGTGACAAAGAAAGTAGAAATGGAGAGAAGGTGTTCCAGCGCTTTTTGTCATATCTTAATGATTTCTTCAAACAGGCTTAGGGGTTGGGAGGTATCGATATGATTCCATTCAGCTGGCATGTCCAGATTTGCTGTGGTCTGTGCAGAGCGGCAGTGGAGTGTTTGGGGTAGTTGTGGTTCAGTGTGGTTCAGTGTTTTTATCCCAAACAGTTCTAGGGCTTTAAGCAATGCGACCAAGGCAGTGTCTTAGGGTAGTGTTGCCCAGTTGTCTTCGCGCTGACCGCAGGCTCTGGACAGAGCACTTTGACCAAGTGCTGGAGCCCCCGTGCGTTACTAGTTCACTCCAAGCGCGATTTAAAATCGAGACCCAAAGCTAGCTACCATTTAATCACCTGGCCAGACCGAGATCCTGGGAAAGCTTCAGGATCTGTTAGGGCCGTTTGCTGGGGTCTGACCCTGACCTGCCCGTGCCCGTGCTACGCTGTCGGGGGGCAGCAGCCTATGAAACAAATGTATTCTGACTCTACATTGCCACTGTTGTGCTCCGCGATTAATTCCTTCTTAAAATGTGTCTTTATTTAAGGTCATGCACATTTAACAGATTTTAATATTGCAACAATAATTAGGGACGGTGAAAGAGCAACTGCATTAGCTGGAACAAAGCCATACATGGGTAAGAAATAATAGCTGCTCCTTAAGTCTGTATTTTACATTTCAAGTGCGCTCACCGCATGCCGCCTGACAGTGCCTGTGTGTGACAAAGGCACTGAATTAATTTAGCACGTTAATGCATGGGCCCAAGTCATTCAGCAGAGCCTGATCATTCGAAAAGTGAGACTCCCGGAGTGAATGGATGGCTGTCAGCACGCACTCCCCATCCCGGCCTGCCCTCCCCGCTGGCCCCGGGCTGCGGTGCGGTGTGTCCCGGCGGGCACCGCGCTTCCGCCGTCCCTCGCTTGCTTGGCTGGGAGGGCTCTCCCCATGTGCTCCAGGTAGCCCGGCTGCCCAGCGAGGGCCGCCCCTCATCTGCAAAGCCTCCCCTCGGGCAGCGCTGCTTAAAAATAACCGTAAGGTTTACATACCGACTTACATGAAACACTGAAATATGACCAAACTGAAGCCAGGGAATAACCTGTTGCATTTTGCCCTTTATGTTCAGCCCCGGAGATTTTCCATTCCTTCCTGAACGGCGGGACGGGCTACTCCTTCGAGGTTGATTGGTGGTCGCTGGGAATCATGGCTTACGAACTGCTGCGGGGCTGGGTAGGGCTCCCGGACGGGCCGAGGTCTAAGAACCCGTTTTCTGAATAACTGCAAAGAGGAGAGGACTTTCTTCTCATCTTTCTGCTTTTTTTCCCCAGAGACCGTACGACATCCACTCCAACAACCCTGTGGAGTCCTTAATTCAGCTCTTCAGTACTGTCAGCGTTCAGTACTCATCTGCGTGGTCAAAAGAAATGGTTGCTCTGTTAAGAAAGGTAAATAGTCCTGCTGGTGCGGGTAACGTTGTACGTTAGCTGCAGTGCGCGTGAGGCTAGCTGGGAAATTTTCAGCATATTAATAAATAATGTAAAATTGAAATAGGACTGATTTTTATGACTTTGTTCAGGCTTAAGCACCGATTGATCTTGTGCTTTGTTCGTTTGTTATCCTTCTACTACGATGCATTAATTTTGATAGCGAGGGAAGGAAGAAGGCTGGTTTTGGTGTGACAATCACATTCCCACCTGGGCCGGAACTGTTCCCTTCCAGCATCCCCCTGCATGACCGCTGTAACCTAAAAAGGCAGCAGCGATCGCGGCCGAGGCGCCGTGGGAGATGGACGAGCGGGTGCTGCCCCTGCGGCGTTAGCTGCTCTCGCACCGGTTCTGCCGGGCCGAAGGGTCTGGTTCGGTGTGTGCGGCTGTGGGAACTCTCTGGGAGGTTTCCGTATCTGTGGGACGATGCTGCTTTCCTTGTCCCGCCGCATGGGAAAGCTGTTGGTTTGGTGGGGAGGCTGCAGTTGTAGCTTCTGCTTCCTTGAGAACTCAGAAAAGTAGCTGATGGGTGTGCTATAAAAAAGATACACACGGTGCTGGCAGGAAATAAGTGACTCCAATGTAAGTTAACGTCGGGTGGACAATTTGCATAATTAGATTTTGGTTTAAGGAGAAGCGGCGCTGTGGGTTACGACTGCAGCGGAGCATTCCACAAGTTCACATTGCCATCTGCTGGGCTGCCGGCAGTCGGGCGGCTGGAAACCGGGCGGGAATGAAGTGTCTCACCAGGAAAATGCCAGCAGCCACCTCAGCCTGGAGGGACCCCCGTGTCCCCCCACAGTGCTGGGGCTCCTCTGCTCGAGGAGCCCCAGCTGTAGTCCTGCCCGCTGGGCTCTGCTGGCGCGCCGGGGCGATGCCGGGCGCTGCGTTGCCCGCCGGGGCTGGCCCCCGTTCCCCGCTCTCTGCTCCTGGCATCGGTGCCCCGCACCTCCGTCCCGCTGGGCTGGTGCCATTGCAGCAGCCTTACTCAGGAACTGGGAGTTCCTCCCTTTTCATTTGAAAGATGAAGATAATGTTATGCTGTGAAAAAGAGCCGCAAAAGCTCCCTAGGCAGCACTTGCTGGTCGAGGTGGTCTTTTACCTTGTGCCCTTCACAAGCACCTCATGCTTGGGTGCTTGGAGGGCTACAAGGACGGTCACCATTACCTGCTTCTTGCATAGCTACCTTTGGCATTGGAAAAACACTCAGTGGTGACTTCATTTCGTGCAAAAAGGCTGTAGCCACCTATAATTAGTGTGCCTAGAATGATGCTGCAGTTTTATGAAGGAAACGGTCCTAGATAGGCATTTTGTAGAGGTGCTACCACAGGTGTCCGTCAGTCGGGACATCGTACGCGCTCAGTTTGCGGATGCCCAAAACCGAGCTGGGGCGGCCGGAGGTCGGGGCTCGAATTCTCAGTGCTGTGGAAAAAGGGCAAGAGCTGGCGCAGCGGTGGGGAGCGGCCCCGGAGCCGGCGGCGGCAGCTTGGGCGGGCAGGGGGCCAGCTCCCGGACCCCGGCCAGGGTGGGCACGGCTCACCCGCCGCGAGCATCCTGCACTGGGGAGAGGAGGGCCTCGCACAGGGCTCTGAGGATGCACTGCAAAGGTGGCATCAACCGAACTTCTGTCAGGATTTTCACAGCGGGACACCAGGCACGGAATTTTCTGGAAGCCCTGCCCTGATCCCATGCTCGATGTACCTCCACGTTAGATGTACCTGCACGTTAGACATACCTCTACGGCAGACATATCTCCACGTTAGGCATACCTCCAGCAGTCCTGGAAGCTGAAACTCAGTTCAGCTGGGCGTACAGCATCGTACACAGTGCTGAATTCTTTGAAAAATCAGGTCTGTCCTCAGACTGGTGTCTCAGCGGATCAAGACATCATAGGGTTTTTTCTCTGTGCTTAGTAATCTGTGTGCGTGATAAACAGAAGCGGTGTGAAAATGGGACATGTGAAGGTTGAAACCAAAACGATGAGCCTCTGGGGGAATGAACATCTTTAGAGGGGAGCGGGGTCTGTCCCTGGCACGGGGAGGAGTGCGCCGGGGCGGCAGCGCCCGGGTGCTGTGGTGAAGGGTCGTGCATCGTAGGCAGGCGCGGGAGGAGCAAACCCGCACTGCTCCGAGTGCTCACGGTGCCGAGTTTTTGCCCATCTAGTTTCGCAACCTCCAGAACATTTTTCCAATGTATTTTTTTCTATAGCCTGTTACGTATTCCCCACGGCAGACAGGCTGCGGCGTGGCTGAACCACCCGAGTGCATCCGAAGGCAGGATGATGCTGGGCTCCTTTGCTTCCTCCTCTGATGGGAATGCTTTCCTCTCCCCAGCTGCTGACGGTGAACCCTGAGCATCGCTTTTCCTGCCTGGCTGACGTTCAGGCCTCGGCGTACTTGTCCGGAGTGGTCTGGAGCGACGTCTGTGAGAAGCGGGTGGAGCCGGGCTTCGTCCCCAATGTGAGTAGGAGCAACCTGTGTCCTGGCCCCGAGCAGGGTCAGCTCTCATCGTCAGAGGAACCACTGCATTCAGCAGAGGCTTTCGCACGGAGAAGTAGTTTCTGAGTGTATTTGCTGCAAGAGGGTCTCTGCTGTGCCTAATGTGTCGTGTCGTGTGTCCCGGCAGAAGGGCCGCCTGCACTGCGACCCCACCTTCGAGCTGGAGGAGATGATTCTGGAGTCACGGCCCTTGCACAAGAAGAAGAAAAGGCTTGCAAAGAACAAGTCGAGGGATAACAGCAAAGACAGCTCACAGTCTGTAAGTGCTTTCCGGGGTAACAGCCAGCTGGGAAAAAAGGCTGAGCTGCTGAATTCGGGGATGTAGAGCAGCAGTAACTGAGATGATGCAGTAGCTGCAGGTTTATTTTGATAAAAACATTTGCCCGATGGAGTCCTCCCGACCACCATATGTTCCTCTCACGTAAGTCTGATAAAACTCTTTCACAGTAGTCTGTACTTTGGAAAATTAAATGAGAAACAGAGGTCTGGGCACACCGGTCAAGAGAAAAACTAAAAAACTAAAAAAAAACCCCCAAAATACGTGTCCATACGATCTCCACCTTTCCGAGAGGCGCTGCCCAGTGTCTGCGACAGCTGTCGGTAGGGTTGCACAGCAGTAGTTTACCCAAGCGCTGATGAAGGCCACGCAGAAACGTCTGCCCACTCGGCCCCATTTTTGGGTAACTGCCCCACGTTTTCATGTGTGAGCTGTGTGGCTGGGTAAGCCCCGTGGCTCTGCCGGGCTCTGGTGCCGGGGTGAGCTCTGGCTGCGCCGGCTGGCAGCGCCGGCACGTGAGCCTGGGAGAAGCGTGCCAGCGTGGCCCCGAGTGCTTTCTGCAGAGAGCGATCCCTTAGCCAGGAAATTAAGCTAGAGCTGAGATGCATTTGTTTCTTCTTGCCGCTGTGGGAGTCGCGGTGCTTTTATATCGCTGGGGAGGTAAATACAAGAATCTCGGTTTTACAGAGCAGACGCCCAGGAGTAAAACCAGCTCCTTACGCAGCAAAGCAGGTGCTCGGTCCTGCAGAAACCAGGGTTTCGTAGGGGGTGTTTGCAGCTAGGGTGGTGTGCCGGGGAGAGCAAACGCGCGTCACCCACCCTCCCCGCTTCCCCTGCACGGTGCCTCCGAGCTGCACAAATCCCAGGCTGAGGGAACAAACCTCCCCACGGCGAGGTCAGCACCATCGGCTGCCTGGGAGCAGCAGGGAGCGCCGGGCAGGGGTTTGCCCGTCTCCTTGTCTGCGCCAATTAACTGCAATGGATCCCTTTCCTCTTCAGCAGGAGTTAATGCAATCAATGAGACTTACTGTAAATGCTGAAGAATAAATCGGGAAGCGAGGGAGGAAAAAACAGAATAAGCAAATTTGCAAATACCTCTCCAAGGTTTTGCTGCCAAGAGAATTAAGGGCACTTTGCCTGCCAGGACCCGCGGCCGTGGCCAGCCGCCCGCGCAGGCGTCGGGCAGGAGCCCGTCCCGCGCCGTGGCCGTGGCCCGTGGCTGGGGGGTGACGGGCGGGCGGCGCGAGGGCTTTGCCTGCGCCGGAGACGGGTGTCCCTGCTTCTCTTGGAGGTGGAGTGGAGCAGCAGACAAGGTCTCTGCAACTAGCCAGAAGTGATGCAGGAGGTAAAACAGAGGCAGAAATGGGGAAGCGTGGGCTGTCTGCACACCCGCGTTTCCCTCCTGCCCCATGGGTGCTGCCAGCTTGCCAG
>VZTV01070831.1:0-16107 GCA_013400875.1 Anhinga rufa | reverse complement strand
AAGAATTTTTTACAATGAGGGTGTTTTTTTACAATTTTTTACAATGAGGAGTGAGACACTGGAACAGGTTGCCCAGAGAGGTGGTAGATGCCTCATCCCTAGAAACATTCAAGGTCAGGTTGGATGGGGCTCTGAACAGCCTAGTCTAGTTGAAGATGTCCCTGCTCACTGCAGGGGGGTTGGACTAGATGGCCTCTAAAGGTGCCTTCCAACCCAAACCATTCTATGATTCTATGATTCTATGTCGGGCTTTAGAAGTGAATTTCAGCTTTCTGGCCTACACCGCACATGCTGTTTTGTGCATGGATGTCTACCTATATGTATCTCTGCTTGCCTTTAGCATCTCTGAAAGATTCAGGACCAGAATTTGCATCCATGAGCCAGTTGGACCACTGGATGAATTTGAGTTTCTGGTAGGCAGAGAGTGTGTGAACCAGGAGCGCTCAGAGCCAGGCAGTGAGAAGGACTGGCAGCTGCAGAGAGGCAATGTGAAAGCCAGAAACGAGGCTCAAGATTAATGCAAAACCAGAAGATGCTTCATCCTTCTCAAGGCCATGTATGGAAAGGCTCAAGCTGAAAATCCCTCACTGTGCTTGAGAGGAAGCTGCTGTCTAGGGAGCCTCTAACAGGGCCTCTCCAACCCAGGCGTTTGTTCCCTCCCTCAGTCTGAAATTCTCTGAATTTGTTGGTCATCAGAACACACAGAAACCTTCTGTGCGAGTAAACTTAACAGAGAAAGAATTTGCTGGGGAGGCAATATTTTTTTTAATTTATTCCAAGATGAGACATGATTTTGGAAAGTGCTCAATAAAACATTCTGATGTCACTCTTTAAAACACTAGTAGCGCTGGATTGCAGATGCGAGCAAGCTCTACAGGGGAGAGTGACTAATGAAATGTGGCTCCAAGGGAAAAGACCCATATGTAAGCAATGAGAGTACTTTTAAGCCAAGCATCTAAGAAAGCAATAGAAGAATTCAGATAGAAGTCCAACGCGAGACCACTCACCTAACTCCCTGGACAGCTCTGGTAACATCCCAAAGGTCACAGAACAGGATTTTACTTCTGCAATATTCCATGTTCCTGCATTTAAAAAGCAACAAACAGTAACCCAAAAGGCGATGTCACATTCACAGCTGGCGACTGCAGTTTCTCCCAGACACTCCCAATCTCATTACAGCCCTTCCATGGTCTCTGCATCCCAAAAGCCTGCAACTGCTGCTGTTGCTGGAGAAGAATCAAGCAAGGAGAAATTATCCTCTACTGACAGAGGGAGTCCAGCCCAGTTGCCATGTACACCTTCTCAGCCCTTCAAAGTGCATGTCACACCAGCATGGCACACTTCTCTGGATTTAATCAAATTCCTCACTCACCTGAACTGATGTCCCCTTTATGCACAACTGGCAGAAGCTGTCATCATGTATCAGCTTGGAATTTAGTCAACGTTTTTGAAAGCATTAGAGTAAAAAATGGTACTAACATCCTCCCTCCATCAACCCTATACTTTGGAAAAAAAGGACTCTAGCAGAGAAAGCAAATCATGTAAGGGCAACCTAAGAGCATTTTCTGAATCATCAGAGTACTGGATTACTGCAACTGAAGGTGTCATCATATGGCCTTACATACCAAATCAATCCAGACATCAAGCTTGATTAATCAGTGAGATTGTAATGAAAATCAAATGCTTTTGAAAATTAACCAAAAAGCAGTATTAACCACTTTAACTTTTAACTCGTAACTCTCCTGCCCCACCATGAAATCAGGAAGAGAGATATAAAGGTCAATCTACCAACTAGTTATTAATTACTGGTATTGCTCTAGAATCTACAGTATCACGCACAGCAGAAATACAACACGAGACATAACTTTGCCATAAAAATTAAACCATGATGGAAAAGAAAAGTCATCATGTGGGTAGAAAACTAAAAACCTGTGGGTAGAAAACAACTTGCACCCAACAGGTAGTCTGCAACACAGAAGAAATTTCTGTCATAAAGACCCCTCTTTTCACATTGCTGGAAAACAAACGACAGCTAGCAGGGTTCAAAGTGGGTGGACAACATGCATGTGTGCAGGACAAATGTCAGTGGGGCTGTACTCTGCGGGACGCAGTAATTCATGGAGCTTTCTCTCTGCAATGCTTGAACGCTGACACTCACCTACATTGGAGAAAACATCCTCTTCTGACCGGGAGGGCATCGATTCTTCCTGTATGGCTCCTGAGGTCTTCAGCACGGTACCACACTCTACCTTGGCAACAAGAGCACCTTTTCCACTGCCACTGGTGTCCTCTGTGAGTGGCCACACCGCTCCCTTCTCATCCCAGTCAAAGGCTGGCTCAGCTGCTGAGCTACCCAGGGATGCTCTGCTGGGGTCTTCTCGGGAATAAACATTATCACAGGGTCATCATTATTTTTTATTACAATGAAGAGTTTGTACAGGGGAAACAACAGAGCAAAGCCTGATCTAAACCCATCAGACGTAATGGCTATATTCCAACTGAAATTATTTACAGATACAATGACAGTAAAGCAGAGCCCCTGGGATGGGATACTGCAGCAGCAAATGTGAATGCGAGAAGGAAGGCACCACACGGTCCAGCAATGAGTCCCACAGGAGATGACACGGCACCACAAAGGTCTTGGGCATCCCTCCCTGACTGCAAGGGTGGCTCAAGGCCTCCAGAGTCCAGCTGGGGACCCAGAGCAGCAAAAGGAGAGGAAGAGGAAAGCAGGACCTTCAAGGAAAAAGAAAGCAAACCTCATGGATGTTGGTAGTTCAAGGCTGCTAGGGAAATTGATGCTGGGCATATGGATATTATAAATAATGACAATTATTTCCAACATCTTTTGTTCCAAAGGACTCCCAAAGCACTTTAGGACTCCATTTTCCTGTGACTCTGGTGGGGAGGGGACCACTGCTGGCATCAAACCCACCTTCACACACCTTAGTGCTGCCACTGCTGCTTTTTCCCTGCTAGGAAACAGCAACCAGAACTCGGCAGGGTTAGGGCTTTTTCCTGGAAGAGCACATTTCACTGCTTTGTAAATGTCCATACTAAACAGGAGCACCATGATCACCTGGTTGAGCCTCTTGCATAACCCAGGCTCCAGGATTGCACCAAGGACTTCTGGTGCTTCAACTGTGACTTAGTCTGCTGAGCTTCCTTGTCCTGGGCCAGCAAAGCACTTAACTCCTGCATGGGCTTAGTGTTAAACCATGCATGGTTAATCTTCTGCACATGCAGCTGGTACCACTAATGCCAACAGTGGATACATGAATAAAGCCAAACGTGGACCCATCTACTTTGCTGGCAAGCAAGTAGAGACCTCAGCACCATAAGCCCTTAGAGACTGTCATGCAGATATTTAACTCTTGATTTATAGAATCCAAATGATAAAGTGGTCCCAAATGTCTATATAGTTTTAGATTAAAATTTGCTGTTCACTTACCCTGATCTTCAATTTTAGTAGAGCATCTGAGAGCACTTTAGGATAGTCTTATTGCAGACAGTGCACAAACACCCACATTCATCCAACTGTGTCTCCACGTCCCAAACTTCCATCCTAGCTTCTAGATTACTCTAATATATTAAACTTAGAGGTTTGCCTATTATATTATTAATTCTATCACAGATAATTAGAATATTTCCAAATGCCTTAATTCCATGACCTGCTTTCATACAGCAGTTATAATAACATAATTAGTAGAAATGTATATAGGCATAAGTGCATGGCAGACACTTTGTAAATCTCCAGAGCAAAAGTGTGGAGTGAGCACAAAGCATTGTTTCATTTTATCTCATTAGGATATGAGTATATCCCCCCTTTATAGCTGTTTACTCTGGGCAGACCTGGATTAAAGAACCTTTTTGGAACTGAGCAAATTACACGGGTTTTTATACATCCATTATCAGAAAACTTCTTCTGTCAAGTCACGCAAAAGTAACTAAAACACATTACACCAAACCTTTAGCAGATCTCAGATCTAATACACATTTGCTTTCAAAGTCCTATGGGTAATACTATGTGTTTTAATGAAAGTCTGGAGTAAAAGGAAAGCTCCCAAGAAAGAGCTCCCAAAGCTGTCTTTTCCTAAGTAAATAGCCTAGTAAGTGCAAAGATTTTGCTGCTGAATAACAAATACAGCAAACAGAAAGATGCTGGGAAGTGAGAAGGGGTGACAAGCCCAGCCAGATCAGGTGTGCAAACTGAGCCTGTACATTTACCTTTTTGTTTCAGCCTTTCCTTCCTTAAGTGTCTCTTTTCTCGGCTGCTGATCTTGGTCTGCCAAACTCCTACAAGACAAAGCAAAGTTCATTTTTAAGCTAACAAGAAACTTCCTTTACTGCCTTTATTGCTTAGTACCAAGGTAAACAGCTATCTGATAGTTTCTGACACTGGCTGTAAAAGTGACATCAGGGCAGCAAGTGCTGCCGTGGTCTCATGCAGCATCTCCCCTGCGTGCAGCGTTTGCTGTCTCTGCAGAAACGCATTACATAAGAAATCCCCATCACAAACCTGTCTGTCATGTGCCCTGACTCATGTAACTGCACATACTCTTCTGTCCCTTGTGTCAGCCTGATGTGACACCCCTTTCCCTCAGGGGAGATGCCACAACAGAGCATCAACCACCTTGTACATCTGACAGCAGAGAGAAGTTCATGAAAATCTTAACCGTCAAACAAGGCTTCAATTTACTGGCTTTCTCTAGCCCTGAACATACCCTAAGACTTGTTCTGCGATGTGGAGACCCTCTGCCACGCAGCTGATCTCCACATGCATTCATTCACACCGATGGGGCCATGTTCTGCCTCCATCCATGCTCTCCATGACCCAAGAAGTCAGGGGAGGGACTGGCACAACTGGCTAATAAAGAAAAAAACACAGTCCACAGATGTCACTTGAGACAAACATCTCCGAACCATCCCTGAATAATGCGTAAAACAGTTCAGCTGGCTCATCTGTTCAAAAAACTAAACATGTTTGAAGAAAGCCTCTGCTGTTTCCCATTCTCCTCCAGCAGCCTTGCAGGCACTCTGCTCCTGACACAAGGGCCCCCAGGGAGGACTCCAGTCCAACAGCAGCGAGGGCTTCTCTTGCTCTCACCACCACACTAATCACATTATAATCTTTTAAGCCCAGAAAAGCTTAGAATTTGTTGTTTTCAATATGACCTTTGGCGGGGGGAGGCAGAGAGGTGCTCATGGGATGCAATGTATTTTCCAGTGAAATTCTAGCTGCCTGAGCCTTGCTAGCCTCTGCCAGATTTCTCTGCAGATTTGCTTGCAACCAAAGATCTTGGCTCTGTTCACGGGTGTGCTAGAAATTGGCTGTATATTACCCCAGCACCTTGATCAGCCTCAGTCATGGGCACAACAAAACACTGCCTGGGAAGACCACAGCTTCAGCTCTGTATCAGCATGGCAGAGGCCACAGGATTAGAGTAAGAGCATGAAGACAGGACCCTGCTACCCAGTGGACCTCTGGCCACTTCAGAGATGCTTCCTAATCTGCAAATTTGCTGTCCCTGTGAATGCCGTAAGGACCTGAGAAGTGTGGCAGAAAAGCACATAGACCCTGTCTGTGTAGTTACACATAGTAGGGAGCAGAGGATAGATATAACTCTCAGACTGGCATTTTTTCCCAACACTAGGACAGTAGAGAAGACCTCCCTTTTGAAATACTTCATCTGATGTTATTATTTGGTAATATAAATCAGATAACAGAAGAACTACATCTTTTTTTACCTTCTTCCTCTTGCAGTTTGTCTTTTTCCACAGAAAGCAGATCTTTTGGCACCTCCTTGTCTGAGCACTGGGCTTTCCTCTTCTTCTTAGGCTACAGTATACAGGAGATGCATGGCAGAAAAATAAAAGAGGTATTCGTTACATTTCATCATGAAGAAAAAGACAGTCAGGGCAATAGCTTTGAAATGGAGAGCACATGGTGGTACTCAGAGAGCAGTAGATCACTGGAGTCTTCAAGTGGGTGCAAAAGTCTTCCTCAGCAAATTTTATTGCAAACTCCAAACCAATGAATGCTACAGCTTTTGGCCTGCAAAATTTTACTTATCTGCTAGGTTAGAAGGCTCACATTTTAATTCAGGCACCTGCTCTATAGTAAGATTTGCATTCATCATTCCTAAGTCCTAATTTTCTTCCTATGAAGGAGGAAAACCTAAAATTATTTACCCCCTTTACAATCAGCAATGCTGAAATTAAGAGTTAGGACCCTGCCTTTGCTTAACCAAAAAAACACCCCATGGAACAGCCTATTATTAATGAAGGTATCTGTAGTTTACACTAATCTGAAAGGGCACAGTAGTGGCTGAGGCCAATTTCATATGGCTTGACATCACAGTAGAACTAACCTTAAGCCTTCAATTTTGAATGTTCTAGCTTTAACACAGTAGTTCTTGACCTTTCCAGGGCAGATACCCCTGCCTGGAACATGCTTCCCTGCCCAGGCTGGGGGGCTGCTCCTCACTTGGAAGTGTCTGTAAAGCACAGACACTTTCCTCCACACCAGTACAAGTACTCAATGCCCAAGATAAAACCCATGCCCAGACCTAAGGAAATGTCCCTATCAGAGCTGGAACTGAAATACTGGAGATCCCAGCTCCCACTTCTGGGCTTGGACCATGACACTGTCCCACTTGTGGTGGCAGTGACAAGCACCACAGTGTGACTGTGCCAGAGAGTTACTTGGTCTTGTGTTCCTAAGTCATCTTTTAAGTGTTCCAACAACAGGAACAACAAATTATCTTTAAAAAGGGCTACCAAATAGGGAACATTCTTAAATCAAGTGTCTCTTGAAAGACAATATATAAACTCCAACTCTTGCTGGTACCTTGAGGAGCTTTTTCTCTCTGATGTTGACTGATGTTACAAGCTGGCCATTCACTGGAATCTAGAAGATGGACAATAAAAAAATGCATTATGGAATATATATATACATGTGTGTATATGTGTAAATATACATATGAATACAATTATTTCAGTACCTTCCTATAACACACGTGATAGGCTAAAGGGCACAGCTAAATAATCCCCAGTACAAATCTGGGCTAAAATTTGTGGCCTTGTTCCAATTTGAGTTAATTTATTCCAAATTAATTAGTGTTAGCTAAGCCTTTATGAATGTAAATCCAGAAACCCCACATAGATTTATTCTAAAGCAGATTTTTTTATAGTTTATCCTAAGATTTGTCTAGGATCAAAGTTGTTTTTCAAATAGGGTAAGCCTGTCTTAAAAAAGGAGCATAGACAGGGGAAGGCTTATTTTAATTCTTGTTTACTGGTTGGGGTGGACCTTGTGTGCCCCCTCAAGTCTATCTGACCAACTAAAAGAATAGCTTTCATCCTTCCTAGATCCTGTAAAGTAAACCATGAAAGTTTAAGGGCTTTTCACATTACAGTTTGATTAATATCTCTGCTGTCTCAGAATTCACTGGCAATGGCCAACCTCCAGCTACAGGGGTGGGAGGGTGTAAATCTGCAGCTGAGACAGCACGGGCTGTGCCAGCAAGGGCCACTGCACACAACACCGAGGCAGCAGCATCCAAGAGAAGGCAGAACCCCCTTCGACAGGTGCCTCTGTTTCCCCCTCACACGCACAGGAGCACGTTGCTGAATGTATGGCACTGCTCTCCCTTGCCCCAGTTGCCCTCCTTGTGCAGTGCAATGCCCGACCAACACCACCCAGGTTTCCTTAGTCCCATCAGGCCTCTTGGGCTGCCGAGCTGAACCCAAAGCTCACAGCAGGGAGCTTGACGCAGGCTGTCACCCTAGACCCTGATCCATCCCACACCTCTGCCTGGGGCAAGGGGCAACAGGGAGCCCCGATGCCTGGTAGGTGAGGGCAGCCCTGCAGGGAGCAAAAACCCTGGCTGCAGCCCTGAGCTGTCCCCTCGGCACCCTCTCACAAGCTGGTGATGAAGGGGTTTCAGGTGGCCACAGTCCTCTTGGGGAAGGGAAGACCGCTGATGCTTTCCACCATCTACTCCTCCTCCCCACCCTCACAAGTAATTTCTGTCCCCGAAACACGATGGCAGAGCTTAGTCACATGCACGCTGGAAGACGAAACCTGCTCAGATTCAGCTGCAGAGGAGCGGTACCCACTCTGTGCTGTCACAGATGCCGTTAGCAGGGCGAAGAATACACGTGCAATTAATGAAAAAGAGAGAGAAACCAGCACACTCCGCAAAACACTGTATGGTAAATTAGGAAAGCTAAATCCTGTTGGTTTTTTGTTTTGTTTTTTTTTTTAAAAAGGCTCACTGGGTGGCCACATCCCTTTAGGCGATGGGGACACCACCCCAGATGCGAGAGGCAAAGACTCAGAGCCACCTTGCGACGGGTGAGATTACAGTTCTCACACAGGCACATGGGGACTTAAGGAAACTTTTCCACAGAGCGACAAGTTTTGTGTGTTATCCCAAAGGCACTCCAAAACGTTGTCAGGACTTGAAGCAGCTTCTTCTGAGAGATGAACCAGAGTTATTTCTTAGACACCAAAAAAATAACCTCTGCTGACATTTGCAATGATTACTTACCAGCAAATAAATCCTGTGGGTGATTGCCCATGCCTGTCCCCAGCAAGCCCAGCAGGGCTGCAGTCCTTCAGCCTGTTAATGCTTAATTCTTTGGTATTTTGAAGACATTTTAGAGATATTTTTCACAAGTCTCAGAAAGGTCTGATTTGACGTGCATGTTAAAGACAGCACGACAGTCACCTGCACACTGGCCAATGCTCTGCCCTTGGAGGTGCCTGCTTGGAAACTCGGACCAGTTACAAACTCGTGGTGTACAAGGGTATAGCATGGACCCAGCAGGCTGGTGTTCAACTGACCCCCCACCATTATTCAGAAGAGGAGCCCCACAATTGCGGACTTTGCAACATACCACTCTCTGAACACACAGCCAACAGCAATTCTGGGTCTTCCAGTAAAATACCACAGTAAGAGAAGCCAAAATATCTGCCTAATTACATCAGTAATTCTACCAGCTTCAAATTATAAGCTTAAACCAAGTGGTCCACATCTCTTTTGTCTCCCTTAACTGTCATTTGGTATGTTCACAATTATATTCTTCTGAACATTCACTAGCAAAATAATTTCTTCTGTGTTAAAACCCAGCAACGTTTTTTAATAGTTAGCAAGGCCATCTTTGGTTTTTCCCACAGGCAGTCATCTCTCTTCTGAGACTCTCAGGTTCATTTACTAGAGGCACTCCATAAACCCTACCACAAAACAGACCATTTTGGGTATCCTGCTCTGCTTAAGGAAAAAATCCCACTGTGCCTGCAGCAGGGAGGGAAGAAGCCTCTCACATAGGGTGGAAGACATAAAATACAAAATCAGGGGAATTTTGGTGAAAAATTCAACCACCAAGATAGGGAAGATCTTGAGCTTACATGATTCTTTCTTAGCATATGCTTCTGTCCAGTCAAATGTGTGAAAATACAAATAAGTCACGTCTTACTGAACAATAATTCCTATGCAATATAAATTATGGGGGCGGGGTTCTACTATATGACACAGGACTTCAGGAAAACTGAATTTTATAGCATGAATACACGAAGGGGTTAACTGGGGGAAGCCACACAACATATAAGTGCAACACTCCTTTCTAATCTCAACAAAGCATGGTGATTTCCCAGTTCTTCTAATGAGACCTTCAATATTTTCTCAAGGCTTTGCAAATGGGCCTCCCAAATTAGGCCACTTCCAGCAAGACTGCCACCATCAGCAACAGAAATGGCAGCACTGACTTATGAAGGAAGGAGGAGGATGCTTTTTTGACTTCTTTCAGACACACGCAGAGGATGAGAGACATCTTACCTCCTACTAGCCTCTCTTCACATCAAGATGCTTCTGCAAGCATGAGGGACTACACGCAGCGACACGAGGAGGTGTCAAGATTAGGGCATGCAACTGTCTTCCTCCCCCAGGCTGCCATAAGCGAGCACAGGCCGAGCTGTACAGAGCCTTCACAGAGGCAGGGAAAACTCCAGAGGGAAAATGTTGAGCTCAACAGAGAATTAGGGAACATGCAAACTATATTGGCTCTGATAGACTCCTCTCAGCTGGGGCAGGATCACGTTCCTGGACCTTCTCTCCATATAAATGACAGCAAGCAAGAAGCTGAAAAAATTGCAGTACTTTGTTTTAATGCTTCGCAGTCTGACTGCTGTATACTTTTACCAGACGAGCACAAAATTTCCTACTTAAACAATATTTCATCTGCTAGGTAAACAACCTTCTCTCTCTCCATCACTAAGAGGTTAAAAATATACCGTTGACAGTCATTTACTGTATCACAGGGGTCTTCATGTGACTGACCGGCTATTCAGCCCTAAATACCGGCCTGGGACTCCTGAACCTTGCTGCATCCTTCCTAATGAGCAGCTGAGTGCAAGAAAAATACCAAACCTGACCACTGACTGATGATCACCAAAGAGCCCACCACTCTGGTGATGCTCTTCGTTCAAACCTGAAGTATCTGTTGCTTCTCCACCATCCTTCAGTAACAGCAAAAACTCCTTTTCACCACCAAGTATTTCTGCCGAGCTCAATTTCCTTTCAGTGGAAAGGTATTATTCCAGCCTGACCTTTTGTATTAAATCCTGCCTTTATCCAGCCCCTTTTCAGACAGTAAACTGGCTGTACGGCTCAGGAACCCCACCCTACCCTATTCTTCCCTTTCAAAGCCTTTAGGACACAGGATTAGTCACGCCTCTTTATCATGCTGTTTGGCCATTCTGAAAGGGAAAAATGAATTTTCATTATTTTATTGCATTTAACCTAATGGACTCATTAAAGAGAAATTAATTTTGTCAGGGTAATTTTTTTTTGTAATGAAAAATGTAGTTTTGTACAGGGAGAACACATCTAAACCCACCACGTTAAGTGACTGAATAAAACCATCAGTTCAATTCTAAATATATTAAACAGAATCCAGCCTTTCGGTGGAATCAGACTTAGCATATTAATTTCTACTCATATTCTGTGCAACAATGGAAAGATTATTTTTAGTTCATGGCCATTTGGTTCGTGACCCAGTGGAACAGGATTTCCCCCCCACCCCCGCCTTTTTTCCTTTTTATGTAACCTAAGGTTATATTTCTGATGGTTGTTCTGAAACTTTTATTCTCTTGAGCTAGCATTTATTTTACGCTGTTAATATAGTTCTCCATAAAGCCATAAAGAAAGAAGGCAAAGTGATAGGTCTTCAAATGTTAAAAAATACTGGATTTAATCGTTAATATATAAACTGTGTATTCAAATCCATAAAACTGTACCCCTAGGCACTTCATTTCAATAATTTCATAAGACTAGTCATTTTCACAAAACCAAACACCTTGGGAAGTGTCTGTCAGGTCAGGAAGTCTGCTTTCAAATCGCAGTGCCACCAACTGGTTACAAGGTTAATTAAAAATTATGTGAACATTAGCTTCAGGTTCACTAACTGCCCTTTGCCCCATCTGGGGAACGTGCTTAAAATTGCCTTCCTTCAGAAGATAGGCAAAGGTTTCCCCAGCAGAGGGATACTAGGACAAAATAAACTCAGCATATGAAACCCAAGGGGAGCTATTATATGCTTCACACATTGGAAATCAGGGAATTCATTTAAGAACATGAATAAAGATTCAGAAAATTGTTTTCGGCTACCACTTTCAGAAAACTCAAATTAAGTGGGCTGGACATTGGAAATGAAAGGAAGCAGAAACTACCCCATTCTGGCAGGGGGTCTGTGAACACAAAACAAAACCATTTCCAGATTTGAGAAATGCTTCAATTAAATTGTTTCCTAGTGCTCATTTCCAGTGCAAAATCTACATTTTTTTTCACCCTGTGTTACACCATAAGATAAACATGGTGGACTTAGGCCAAAAGGCTGCACTGGTACAGCAAGAGCAACACCAACATGCACTACCTTAAAAAAATAAAGAAAATTAAAAAAAAGGAAAAGAGAAAACAACAAAAATAAAAGGACTTTCTAACCAGGGCACTAAAGAACCTGCTGTGTTACTACTGAACAAGGTACCGCTGCACTCTTCAGCTTTCTCAGTAGGCATCCAAGAAGCTGAAAACTGAGCAGAAAGTCTCAATTTCTCTCAGCATCCTCTGGAAGATCTGGTCTTTGCTCCCTACACTATGCACTACAATTCGGATGTCTGCAATACCGCTTGCAGTCTGAAGATGGGTTCTTCTCTCCTGTGCACAGAAGCACAAGGTCAGCCACAGGGTAAGGAAACCAGAGTGCTGCTGTGGCCAGCCAACAGCTTGTATTGCTCCATCAGCAGACAGTGAGCAATCTGCATGACAAACGTGTTGGGAAATAAAGCAGCACACTGAGTTTCATTAAGTCTGAATCAGATTTTCATAAATGGAAGCAGACATCCTGGCCAGTCTGGCTTTGCCACGTGGTCCTGAGCTGATGATGGACTTTAGCCTGGGAGACTTATTTCCCAAACCAACAGGAACCAGGTGAATGAGAAAGGACAAGCCTGCATTTGTCAGAAGAAAAAGGATGGGGTTTAGGTAGAGCAAGAGTCCACCAGAGAGACAGGAAGGCACCAGCTTCAAAGAAAATTACTCATTCAGTCCTAATAGCTAGAGAAGGGATAACACAACGGCAGTTTCCGCTAAGGTGACAATGGGAAGCCACAAAAAAGTATTGTGTTCGTTAGCAAAGAAAACCGAGAGGCTCTTCATGCATGCCAGTAGAACATAAAGGAACTTCTTTGGGCCATGCCCGCTCACAACACTACGCACATGTACCTGCAAAGGTGAGGAAAAAAGAGGAGGACCTCAGTTTGTGATCAATACTGTAAATATTAATCACTTTATTATTAATAGCTATTATTGATATGCATGAATATATATGACTACGGTGTTCAGTTTTGGGCCCCTCACTATAAGAGGAACATTGAGGTGCTGGAGCGTGTCCAGAGAAGGGCAACAAAGCTGGTGAAGGGTCTGGAGAACAAGTCTTATGAGAAGTGGCTGAGGGAACTTGGGGTGTTTAGCCTGGAGAAGAGGAGGCTGAGGGGAGACCTTATCGCTCCCTACAACTACCTGAAAGGTTGTAGCGAGGTGGGTGTTGGTGTCTTCTCCCAAGTAGCAAGCGATAGAACGAAGGGAAATGGCCTCAAGTTGTGCCAGGGGAGGTTTAGGTTGGATGTTAGGGAAAATTTCTTCACCAAAAGAGCTGTCAAGCACTGGAACAGGCTGCCCAGGGAAGTGTTTGAGTCACCATCCCTGAAGGCATGTAAAAGACGTGTAGATCTGGCACATAGGGACATGGTTCAGTAGTGGACTTGGCAGTGTTAGGTCAATGGTTGGACTTGATGATCTTAAAGGTCTTCTCCAACCTAAACAATTCTATGATTCTATGATTAATACAAAGTTTTCCCTGACAAAGTCACTTCAGACAAATGTGTTCCCAGCAAGAAAGAAGAGACTGTTGAAAGGGAAAATTACATGGGAAATACACACAATGGTTAGGCAGAATTATATGGGAAATACACACTGGAAATACGTGACATTTTTCCTTTTGTTTAAGGCACCTGGCAGAGGAAAAAGGTGGTGCTCCCATCAAGTAGATGCTCTGAGAACCTCAGGGAAAAGTATCTGGACCATCAGCACAGAAAACCTCTTCCTGTGCACATATTCCCAGGGATGAGGTGGCCCGTAGGAACCCCTTGAGCACTAACAGGTAACAAATACAGGCTGATGACAAGTAGCAGGAGCCAGAACTGCAGTTGTTGCCATTCATATCCAAAGGCAATTCCAAGAGAAAAATTAAAGAAGCAGCCCCAAGATGCTGCTGCCCACGTTACATATCCTCTCGCTGCCAGCCTTCCCAGGATACACGAGAGGCCATATACAGCAGCCATAAATATGGGGAGCTGACAGGTACCTGCCTCAGCTCAGCTGCTCTTATCATATGATGAGACGTCTGGGGAAGGACACAAGTTTCCTCAGCATGAGTGGATTAAAACCACTATTGCAAGGAGGGATGAAGAAATCAGTTTCCTGGGATTTGCTATTCTAATTAATTAGATCAGCATGACAACAAGGGATCAAGGCTTCATTTTAAGAAGCCAATTACCAAACTCCAACATCTTCCAGGATACTTATGAAATCAATTCTCATCCAAGACAGTTGTATGAAAATAATTGTGCAACTGTGTTGCATTAGCATGAAGAGTACCGTATAACCTGAACAGGTAGGAGAAAAGGTCTACCTGCATACCTCCAGAGCTGAGGGGACGGATCTTTAGTTCTGGTGCTGTTAAGCCACCCCTGCAAGAGGCAAAAAGTATCTCCAGTTTATAGACACTTCTGAAAAGCAGAAAGCTTTCTTTTGGGATGTATCAGATAACATATATTTAAGAGTTGCCTAACAAAGATGATATCGCTGCATTTGTGCAAAAACCTCTTCTTCTGAACTGACCAATTTGCAGAACGACCCAAAAACTTTTAATAAACACAAACCTCCAAAGTCAACAGCAGTCTTGCTTAGATCAGTTGCCTTCCAGCAAGTCTTGTCAGCAATTTCCTAAAAGACTCTTTATTAGGGAAAAGGCTATCCTGAAAAAGACTAAATACCCTCCAGCATCATTTCTAGAGATTTTTGTGTGTGTCTGGCAACAGCCAGAATGTAACTTGTTATGCGTGATGTGTCATGAGATCACATTCAAAATGTGCTTGTATGATTGTGTTGAGGCCATGCATCCATTTGAACGAGGTTTGTTCAACAGACTTATTTCACATGGGCTGTGAAAGCAATTCAGACTGGGTCTTACAGCACACAGCCTGCTCTGAGACTGGTAATTGCTCCATACTGTTACTCTGCTATACGCGAAGTTAACAAGTAGTGAGATTAAAGGCTTGAAAGCTGCCTGCCAGCAGCACTGGCACTGGGGAGAGACTAACATAGCTGTGCATTGTTGCATTTTGGACCTGGGAAGGATTTGGATGGAGGTGGCTGGGAGGGCTGGGCTGTGGCTGGGAGCTGCAGGCTGGGAAGGAGCCCCACAGAGAGCTGAGGAGCTTCGCTGCACCCTCCAGCGAAGGCATCCAGGGCAGGCGCCGGCTGCCTGTTGCTATGGGGGATAGGGGCATGCAGAGGAAAGGAGATCAGTCCTACATCAGAGAACTGCAGCCCTGTGAGAGCAGATTCCCCAGGAAGGCAGTCTCACAGCCCACCCATGGGGCAGCGGCTGGGAATCACTGGCAAGCATGCATTCCCAAACTGAAAAAATAATTAACCACCTAGTTTCTTTTAATTAAGATCTTGACTTATCCACCACTCCAGGATATGCAGATGTTTGGCTGCTGGGATGTATCAACACACCTGATCACTGGAGGCGATTCGTCTCTTGGCTTCATACCTCAGCAGGCAGCAGAGAGGGGCTCCCATCCTGTAATAGCTGCGCACCCCAGCTTATGGCATTGTCCATGTCTACAGATGGAAGACTTCGTTATTAATAGTAGCTCCGATGCTGCCTCGGTAGACATTTTCATATGCAAATTTTGGCATATTAAAGGTGTTCCGCTGTTCTGGCATCCTTGCATCATCTAAGTGCCAAAGCAGCATGCAGTGTTTTACACTTACGTAAGGAGATAGAGTTTTTGCCTCTAGGATATGATGTTCCAAAGACAGAGATAACATGATGGGAAATGACAAGGAGCAGCGGAGAAGGGGGGTAGGGAAAAGAAAACAAAAGAGACAAACAGAGAAGAGAAAGAGCAGAGTACTGCCATGGGAGGACATGACTGATTTTTTCATTTCAGCATGTAAGATGTTTTCCTCAGGTTATCTCTCCTTAGGATCTTTTAAGTTATTTTTCTTGACCATCCTCTTCTCATCCTCCACCTCCTTAGGACCGTATTTTGGCTCCTCTGCACTTACAGAATAATCAGTGGGTCACATGTAGAGGATGATGCTACTCCCTGTAAATGCGACTGCTAAGAGTCCAGCCCCTGAAGAGTAGGAATTGGCTCAGTGCAGCAAAAGATGAGATTAATGATAGAAACTGTGGGTGACTGTAAACAAATGTATCCCTTCAGTTTATCTCTTCCTCCTCTTCTTTGGT
>VZTV01070826.1:0-10734 GCA_013400875.1 Anhinga rufa | reverse complement strand
AAAAAAAAAAACCAACCCACTACCCTTTGGGAAGCAGCATCACCATCATTTTGTCACTTCTTACCCTTATTTCCCTCCCTCAACACGCTTTCTCATTGAATCGTCAAAGGCTACAGCATTTTCAGGCTCCCAGAAAAGCTACTAGTTACTATCATATGTCAGTGACACCACAGGGGCAAAGCTAGGGAGACTTGAAAGAACAAAATGGGATGGGCAACATGCTCCATTAGTGCTCAGGCCATCATATGCAACTCCTGGAATTAGACATCTAAAGCCTTCTAATCTATATTAATCTAATATTCTCCAATCTAATCTAATCTAATTTGGCCAGGTTATTTATGGAAGGTTACTCAGTGTAATCTCTAGAGGCCAAATGTTACAAGAATGTACTGATCTCTCTTAAGGGACTTCAGCCCTTCCAGCTTTACCGGAGAAGATGATGCAAAATCAATAAGGCTTCAGGAAAAAAAAAAAAAAACAACAACAACAAAACACTACAAAAAACAACCCCAAAACCAAACAAATGACAAAACAGGTACTTTTCCAGTCCTTCATCAGTAGCTAACAGAGACTGATCCACCAGTATCAGGAAAGGGTGTTCAAACCTAATGTTTTGCAATTGTCACCAGGCATCTTGCATGATAAGAGGTAACTAGAGGAGGAAATACAGCTTGGTGGTTTCGTGATTGTAAGATTGGTTCTGTTGCTGGTCCGGAGTCATGAATAACACACCTAGTTTAATAGCATAATTCTTCAAAATAAAGTCCAGCATCCCCAAGCTGTACTTTTTCATCAAAATTGTGGAAGAAGGAGTATGGAAACAGAGGTGATGGCTAGATCAATTCATAAACATACCAGCAGCCTGAGTTTTTCATGTTGATTTTGCAATGGTATGCCCAGTGTTGGCCTCTGAGCAACTGAAAGTGTCACCTGATGCTTCTTTTTGCCAGTGTTCCCCATGCTTGGAAACACCCCAAAGGGTACACGCCTTTCAGATGTGCTGTGTTCATTGCCTTGAGACAGCACTGAATTGCCCATACCATGCAAAACATGAAAACATGTGCCCGTCTGATGGTGCTTGGTCTAGCAAGGGACTCTGTATGAGGCTTTAGGATAAAAAGAGAAGGAAGAGGAAGCAAAAACCATCTCCCTCCAAGTAGATATCACAGTGAAGATATCAGAGGCGGTCAGTCCTCTGTGCATCTCCCTTCCCCTCCTGCCCAAGCATACAAGGAGCACTCAGCCCACCTGGGCACACGGCAGAGTTGTTGCACTGTCTCTGCTCCCGGAGAGGGCCGCTGCACTGGGTGCTGTAGGAAGACGACACGCAGAACCTTGTCCTGGTCTGCCAGCCCTCCCCGCAGGTGGTCGAACACACGCTCCACGGGGACCACTCCTCCGCCGCAGGGTCACCTGTTGGGGTTGGAGCAGAAGGTGAGGACGTGGCATCCTTGGCCCCTGAATCTCTGGGGCAGTGTTTTCCAAGTTGTACTGCACCAGCGGCTGGTGATCTGTGAAGCTGTGCGATGTGTCCCACGTGGTGTGACAAGAAGGGTGCAAGGGGATTGGTGAGAAAATGTGAGGGTTGACAATGAGCTAAAAGTTTTTAGGGGGTACTGCGTAAAGCTGTAACACACACGCAAAAAAAAAAGGGAAGGACACTATGGAAGCACCAGGGCACTGGGTAGGACAGGCTCCACCATGGATAACGAGGTGGTGTAGCCACTGCAGAACCATGTGAGCTGGGCTATGCATCATCTACTCAGAGACAGTACTAATTAAGTAACAGTGTTTAGACAGATACAGTAAATGTGTCCATAAATAGAGCAGTTGTAAGGATTCAACTCCTTTCCCTGCATTCTCACAGCTCCTACCAATGCAGGCTGGCAGCGGAGGAGCAGACAAAATAGAAGATGGCAGTGCCTGGGAAAGACATTGGCTGAGGTAATCCCACAGAGCTTTGTCTTGTCATCTCCTTCACCTGTGGAGAAGATCTACTCTGAGAGCAAGACTGACTGTTCCCAGGCATCGTACAGTCCCTATCAACTGCTTACCTGATGGGGCAGTATTGGAAAGGCAAATAAAAGCAACCCTTTGCACAAGAGATGGGAGTGGAAAGCAATATTCGCCCAGTTATTAATATCCCTGCAGACAGACGGTTGTGCCAAGGGCGTTTCAGCCAGGCCACAGCTGCCAGATAAGTCACCAGAAGTGTGACATAGGTGGGAAAAGGACAGTTTTCCATTAGTTTCATAGGTATTAGTCTACCCTTGAGAAAATGCTTTTCTCCCCCAGATGAAAAAAAAAGCTTGTTCTGTTTAATTTAATTAAGCTCTGCATTGTTTGGGTTTTTAGATTTTTAATGGATTACTAGTAATTACACATGATANTCCCAAAGAAAACTGGACTGTAGATGTCATACTGGATTGACCAGCTGCAACATGAAGCATGAAGGAGACTCTAGCAGCGGGCTGCTACAGTTTGAGAACTCAGCCTGCTTGTGAGGGTAACCCGCTGCATGAAAGTCAGTGTCAGTACAGGAACTGTGATGGGGAAGGTTGGAAACCACCGAACTGCCCAATGCTACCTCAGCTGACCTAAAGCTGTGCATGTCTGACTTCTTCCTCAAGGTGGTATATTTATTTACTATTATCTTAAGGAGAGTTTTCTGCATGCAACGAAATTTTATGCAGGATTTCAAGTGTTTCTGGCTCTCATCAATCTGCTCATAGGGATTTTCGGTAGTTATCTGTGTTATTCATTATGTGTCATACTTTTCAGCACATCTTCTTTGAATGTCTCCAGTCATTCAGGCAGTTGGTAGTTAAAAGTATGCCCACTAATTGGAGGCTGGTGAATCAATATGTGCAGACCCTGTTGAAGGGGTCAAGTGTAAAAGATGACCTGCCCTTGATGCAAAGTGCACAGGTTTTCATTCCTTTGTTTACTGGCTGGAGTCAGAAAGAGGTAGAGGTGAGGTTGAGTCTTTCTTCACCTCATCTATGCCATTGCAGCAATTATCATGAGACATAACGGCTTTTGTTCATTAAGCCAAAGTTGCTCAATACTGTTTCCCCTTGCTTTTGCATTTTGTTTTGTTAATCTACCCGGCTCATTCCAGTTAGATAAATGTTATGGACCATTGGTCTTTTTCTGGGATGTGTAGGAGGTGTGTGTTTTGAAGCCTTGGGGCTTCAAGAAAACATTGCTCCCATATCCTTTTTCTCAAGTATTAGATCTGCTGGTATGCAGATCTAATTTTGGTAATTTTGGTGCCTTTCCAATAAGGAACTCAACTGGCTCTGTAAGACAGACAATCCTGTGATACTCTGAGTTCATCACCAGCAAGTTACCTTTTTGGTACTATCATTTCATCATTTGCCATCTAGATTGGTCCAGATTTCATGAGATGCCTCTTTGGCCCACAGATCCCAAGCATTCCTGCTACCTAGCCTGCTTGGATGCTGCACTGACTGACGATGCCTTTGCATTGCTCAGAGAACTCCATCCATTGACCTTGAACAACCTCCCCAGTACTCCACCCAGCAGCACCAAGTGCCTCAGGGGCAGGGAGCTGGCATTTTTTTTGATAGTTAAATGCTGCTAGTCTGTGCCCAAAAGTCTTTCTGAGAGGCCAGAGGTGGATCAGAGGAATCTTGTACAGATGCAGTGGCCTCCTCCATCAGCAACTCATGGCTTGGAGAGTGCCATCCCACTGCCACCCCGCTCAGGCTTGGCTGTGGTTTTGCAAGGTCCGTGTCCAGACAAGAGTTACTGTCTCATTAGATGAATGAATGGCATCTTTGAACCAAATTCCACCTCTTCTGTCTCTATCCCCTTTATTATTTTTGGTCTTTGCCCTTTCACAGTAGAAATATCTATGATTAGAGGTAAACCTCCTCAATTATCATCTCTCACCTTGCACCAATCTCTGGCTTTTAAATCCATATAATAGTTTATTTTCCAAGTGCTGCTTACTCCCTTGGGTTTGGTGCCATTTTGAACTACGCAATTAATCTCAGTTTACTGGGGCGCTATGTCCAGTCTAGTCTCAAACTTTGCAGAAATTCAGTTGATTTTCAAACTATGCAAGATCCAGTTCTGAGACGCCCTCGGGCAGCAGCACAAGCTCTCTCATTCTCCATCCAAGAGAAGCAGAATATTGCCCATCACCAAAACTATAGATGAGAAGAATTTCTGCACCCCTGTGGTTCAGACTGCAGCAAATAAAAATTACTGAATGTAATCTCTTCCAATTACTTATGCCAGAAGTGGATCCTGGCTCTGTTTTTTGATATAACGGCAAGAAGTCTATCATCAGGTTTGAAAGTCCCGTAGCACAGCTCAGTACTGTCTTATAATTGGACCTGACAGAGTTGCACTCCACCAAATTGGTCTTCACCCCACAGAGGACGAGGGGCCATGCCTGGCCCTCCATCATGACTGGTGCCTGTAGACAGATGTCTTTGCAGGATTGACCTTTGATTAGTCCTGTGGTGCTCCAGGCTAGGTTGGGGATTAAGCAGGAGTGTCCCAGAGGACTTCACAGGGGTGAAGACCCCACTTCAGGTGCCAAGTGACCCTTTGCAGGGCTTGCTGCTCCCACAGAGCCAGCTGCAGCACCTGTTCTGCATCTGGAGAGGGCCCATCAGGTGCTGCAGAAGGAGACACACTGGGCATCGCTCCATAGAGGTGTAGCACTGCAATCCAGGATCCTTTCTAGCTCCTGGCTAGCCCTGAGAGTAATGGGGCTGGTCTTACAGAGAGCTGTCATCCCTCCACCAGGATGCCTTTTATTTTTTTGCATCATCTGTCAATCTGACATCTCACCACGTGCAAGCATCTTCTCTGCTCACATCCTGCTGCTGGCAAAGACCTCCTGGAAGCAGTCTGTGGGCTGAGCCTGGAGGGCCTGTGCCAAGGACCTGCTGGGCTGGATCTCACTCTTGTGCTATTGCTGGGAGAGACACGTGGGCAGCCAGCGGCACTGCAGCTGAGAGCACAACTGTGCCAGAGCTTATGGGCCAACAGGACCTGGACACCAGGGCTGCGGACGGCTGGCAGGAGAAAATACTAGTCTTCAACTGGGCAGGGCCATCCCCTCATCCCTAGTCCTTATGGATCAGCTATTTTTGTATCTCATATTTTTCCAGGTCTTGAGTGGATGTGAAATGGCTTGTCCCCTACAAACTGTGTTAATTGCTAGGGAAGATGTGGGCTTTGCTTTGGCATCCCCAGCTAAAGACTCCCTCTAAATCCCTGCCTGGGTTTTACCCTCTGCCCAGTCTTCACACCTCCTCCATCCTGATTTCTGCAGTTGCTGCTCCTGGGACGGTGGCAGGAATGTGGCAAGATTGCAGCAGGACAAGGTACATCTCCCAGCCTGCGCTGCACTCAGGGATAGCACAGCCCAAGTCAGCCATGCTGCAGCAGTGGTTTTGATGGCAAGGAGTTAACAGAGATGTCACTGAGCCCAGAAGCAGTATCCAGCTGCACGGCAGGAAGAAGTGCCAAGCTATAAACCTGATGGCTGAGCTACAGGCTGGAACAAAGCACTGGGGAAACATCTGGGGCCAGACAGAGCAGGAACCACAGGGGACATCACAGGACCTGCCTTGCAGTACCTTCTATTCCCCCCATTTGGACACATCTGACTGAGAGATTGAGCTCAGCTTCACTGGGTTGTAGTGGGGCAAACACCCTCCCTCTCCTGCAGCTTTTTGCCAGTGATCCTGCAGGCAGCAGAGCTGCTCCCACTGGAGGGTGAAGATTCAGTGCAGGGTAGCAAGGAAATTCAGACTGTCTTCTGCCTTGTGTTGAAAGCCACAACCCCAGCCATTGCCTGATCACCCCCAGAGCCTCCACACCATCACTGCTGCACACTGGCAAAGTCCTGCTGGGTTGGATGAAGCACAGCTAATTTACACCAGAATATGACCCGCTCTCCCTTCTAATCTATTTCACAGCTCTAGCTCTTCAAATCACTTGTCTGAAGCCTTTCTAGAGCATAAACTGTTTTCAAGCTCACTGGGCAATGATTTTAACCTGTAGTCAGGGTGAGCACACCTTGCTTTGCCCAAGACCTATGATGTGTTGAGCTCCTGCCACAAAAGGCAGGAAGGGAGAGCTCGAAACCTCTGCAGATTGGGCCTGACATAGATCTAGGGCCAACTCATTCCCATCTTCCCAGATCATACTCTCTTATATTATTACATGTGATTCCCCTCCTATTGCAGGAGGGTGGAAGGTCCTGCTGCAGAACCTACCAGATACAAGTCCTTGCACAGCACTAAAGACCCAGCGACAGAAGAAGCTCTCTCCCCATCATGCCCTGCACACTTCCTCCTATGGTCAATGGGAAGGCATGACCTGGACATCAGCAAAGAGGCTGTATCGCAGTAAGGTCAGCTTTGGCTTAATGAACCATGACTGTTTAGATAGTTCAGACAAAGCAGTGACTTAGAAGTAGGCAGTGTGATGAGAAGCAGCCTGTGAGGTGCATGGCCTTGTCAGGCTTCATGTCTAACCCTTCTTCTTGCCTTCTCCGGCTAATGGCAATAATACAAAACCCTGTAGGGCAATGGGATGGGAACAAACTGGGTGGTGACCATTTGCTCGAGTATGTTACTTGTTGAATAAACCCACACTAACCTGGGGGGAAAAGAGTTGGTTAGCTGGGTCACTGAAACAGCAAAGCGAGTCAATGCAGTCAGCCCAGCCCAGCCAGGAAGTGCAGTGACCAGGCAGCGTGCCAGCTCCAGAGGCTGTTGCGATAAGTCAGAGCTTACCTATTTGAGGTGCAGGGTACCCGTAGTGCTGCAGTTCATCCGTGTCCTCTCGCTTTCTGTTATCTGTGGACCTCAGCGATTGGCTTCTGGAATTATAGCGTCCATTGGCTATGGCAAGGTAATGGGTCATGTAAATACACCTTGGTTCACTCTGCAAGATCTTTCACTACAAAGGTTACACGAATAAACAACAACGACCTGCAACATTCGGTTGACACAACAACCTGCTTTCCAACCCCGGAACCCCTGGTCACCAGCAGCCCCCAAGGCTTTAGCACTGAGCCATCCTGCAAGACTCTGGCTGGCAGTTCAACCCCTGTTTCTCAGTAAGACTTGAGACCATGCAGAATATGATCCCTATGTCTGGTCTTTAATCAATTGCAATGATTTTCTAGGGTGTCTGTACTCTTTGCTGTACTTGTGGAGGGTTTAGCCTTTTCAGATGTGCTGACAATGAATTCCACCATCCCTAGCATTGTTTTGAGATCTATAGTGATGGCTGGCAGTATTTTTTTTGTGGAAAACTCTGCCTTGCAACCAACACCTACTTAGCAATGCTTTGTAAAGTAACCAGAAAATGCTGAGTGGAACAGGCAGGTGACAGCAGGAGAAAAGGAAAGGGATAGTTCAAAAGGGTGTCTCCTTCACAGACTCTATCCTACCACCAGCAAGGAGAGATGAAGGTCTGGTATCAACAAAGTGACTTATATACCAACAGAGCTGTGGCTGGGCACCTTTCCGACTCAGGTGAAAGAGCAAAGCTCCTGACCCTAGTGTCCTAACTGAAAATCTCCCACTGAAGACCATGGTGTCGAGATCAGAAGGTAAATAATGCATCCACGGTAAAGTAAAAGCATTCAACTCCTGACAGACTGCTAGTATCCCTATTGCTTCCAAATGCACATTTCTGCCAGCTTTTCATTTGCATCCCATATGGATTAGCCCTGATTTTGCTAAAGGGGAAACTAAAATTTCCATTTACCATGGTGTTGGGCATGTTGTAACCCTGACACGTGACCTCCCTAGTAAACAAAGAAACAACCAAGCAGTAGCAACCAAATGCCACCCACCAGTACTGCCTGCTGAAAATCAGGAGAGCTCAGCTGACTCCACTGGAGTCATGCAGAAAGCAGAAAGCAGAGCTGAGCCCAAGTAATCTGTGATCTGGCAACCAATTTGTTTCCAAACAGCAAGTATCAGACAGAGGATCTTTTTCCCCAAGGAGGTAAAACAGTCAGACATCTTTTCAAGAAGTACAAACTGCCAAGAGATGAAATGGTGACAAATTTCATCTCGGAACCCTGAGAAAATTAATAAAGGTTAATGAAGCTTCAGTGTGGTGGCAGGAGTCTTTATTGCCATCCAAAAAGGGAAAGCAGAGGAGGGAGAGAAATGATTCAGAGTCCCTGCCAGGAGCCAGACTTTATATTCAGCAGCTTGGTTCATGGAAGAGGCCCATCTAGTTTGTGAAATTACATTATTTTCCATTACTGTTGCCCAAAAACAAGACTTAAGGAACCTTGGAAGTGATCACACCAAATCCTCCAAACCTTCCCGGAAATGATTGGTTGCAGGCTGCTGGCTGGAGGGGATGGGATGAAGCAGTCACCCACCTATCATCAAGGGAAAGGCATTGATAGCTGAACATCAGGACTACAAACATCATGATATTTGCATACACCTTGCTTTTGTCTGGCTCTACTGGAATAGAAAGGGCCAAAATCCTATGTTTTTAATAGCTACAAAGTCATGGGACTTTCCTGTGTGAGATTCAATTTAAAAAAAAATGCCAATCTCTAACTAACATTCCAATATTCAGTGTCTTGAGTTTGCTTAGGAGACAAATTAAATCAGTCCAAAATTTGGGACACATCACAAAGCCTGCTCCATTCCCACCACCCATTGCTGGCTATATCTAGCTATATCTAGCTATATCTAGCACTTTCATCTGCTCTGATTTAAGTCCCCCTCATGAAAACATACAAACCACAAGAACACACAAAATCTCCCCCTGCAGTAAATCCCATGGGCTTCCCAGAGACTTGTTTAGGCTGGGAGAAGAAAGAGGGGCTAGGCAGCAAGGGGTAGATGTGGGGAGCTTGGATGGCTTTGTCAGCTGCCCAGAGCAAGGAAGGTGGCAAGGAAAACCTGGGATTGAATATCACAGAAGCAGCCAGTGAGCGTGGATGGAGGGATGGACAGAGAGATAGCAGGCAGGACAGAAGGCAGGAAAGATAAAAGAGCAAAATAATAGTTGTAAGTGCAGCCCTGGCACATTGGACCTCCTCTTGCCAGTTATCCGGGCCCCATGTTACTGACATCTCCTAATGACTGATCCTAGTCTCAAAGGAGCTACATGATTTCCTTTGCTCCCTGACAGATATGACAAGCCTGAGCTGTTATTGCTCATCCTAATTAAAGGCAATCAGGTCTAGTGGCTGAATGCATGACCCTTCCAGCTTGTCCCTAGCCTCCCTCAGCAAAGACTGCCTCCAGAAGCATGCTGGAGTCGCTCTGCTGCAGCAGACAGGCTGACTCCCCTTTGGAAGAGGTGTTGCAGAGAAGCAGGTCTGTCTCCATTTAACACGGAGCATGGTTTAGATTTAACCTGGACAGTTGCCTTCAATATACGCAAAAATCAACTGCAGTTCTGAATAAAGCAGGGAGAAGCCGGGTCCCTTATGCACAAGGCAAAGTTGGTGGACGCAATGTTTTGCTTTGGGTTTTATGCACCTGAACTTTATGGGGTGGAGGCCACAAAATAAAGGCAGTGGGGAATTGGTCGGATTTCAGCAGCCTGCTTCCCACAGCGGGGTCAGGAGTAATGCCAGGATAAGAGGAAGACCTAGACTTGATTTACATCCCAGCTGTATAAATGCCATGAGGATGACACATTGCTGAAATACTCAGCACCTTGGAGAAGCTAGCACGAGGGCTAGAGGAATAATGCCCTTGGAGGAAACACAGAGACATTTCAATTGCAAGTGAAGGCAAGCACGTGAGATTTTGGAAGAACATAGCTCAAATGTGGATGGGTAGGACGATCTTGCAGTGCTGGCAGTAGTGGGAAGACAAAGCAGGTGACCAACACTTCTAATTAGAACATGTAATGTGTCAGACAGCACCTTGCAATGCAATCAAGGGAAAAAAAAATTGAATGCAGAGATTTTGCAGTGTTGTGGGCCAAGGTAAGGTTTTAACATGCAAACGTCTCACCACAGCTATACGCTCTTCCATCTATACTCGTCCCCCAAACAGGAGAGGCAAAGAAAATAACAGGCTCATGGAAATTATTCAGGCAAGCTGGGGTGGTGGGAATGAAAGAATGGAAGAGTGGAAAGGGATGATTTAAAAACCCCATTAAAATAGGGTAAATGTATCTCAGTGCAGTAAAACTGAAGGAGAAGGTGTTGGCTATGGAGTTTCTGGAGCATCTAGCAGCTGCTAAATGAGTAAAACTGAGAAGGGCAGAATCACTAACACCACCAAAACCCCAGGATCTCAGCAGGTATAGAAGAGGGCCATTTTGGAGGCCACTGGGTATATGGCAACGGCATCTGTTAAGGAAATGACCAAAAGCACTTTGGTCTGAGTCTTGTGAAAATGTCACTGGGTGAGATGCATGGCTCCCAGATACAAAACGTCTGAGCGACCATTAAAAGGGGAGGACTGGGTGAAGTCTCTGCAAGCATCAGCAGGTACCTATAGGACAAGGTGCTCTTCCGGCTTGCAATGAATTCTAGCTTGACCTGCGGGGAATAAAGATGCTTTCACACATGCACAGGATATTTCAGCTGGTGGTTGCAGCAAAAAGGCCTTTTATAATGGAAAGCAGGGGCAGCAGAGAAGGAGACCGAGGCTCAGTCTTTTAAATGTCATGTGGAACATGCATTTCTTCATACCACTAACAGTTACACAGCTGAAGGGCTATATCCTGAACCTGCTT
>VZTV01070825.1:0-11021 GCA_013400875.1 Anhinga rufa | reverse complement strand
GACTGGGGCTAAACCACAAAAATGGCCTAGATTCAAAGTGTTTTTCTAACCTTGGTCCTAGAAAGAGCTACATGTACGCTAGTCTTCCCAGGAATAATGCCTTTATATGCCTTGGGATTACTCACATGCACTCACTTATTTTCAGGCAGAATATTTTAGAAATTAGGTAAACCACAAGCAGATGGCAGACAAAAAACATGAATAAACTAGCACTAATGTTCAGCACAGATCTGATCCAGCTCTTTTGAACCCCATGGAAGTCAGTGTCAACTGGACTAAATCCTTCTCCTTGTGAATGTCCATGTGGTGAAGAATTTTTTAATTCTTTTTCTCTTTCACATTTTAAGAAACTCTCATGGTAAAGTGCTAAGGAAAGAAAATAACAAGAAACTGAAGAAGCTGATGAAAATTAATTTTTGAATGATTGCTTGATCAGAGAGAAGATGTAACCAGCATAGTTAATAGTCTTATCTTTAAAAACTTTTAATTAATAGTTGCATATGTTCTTCCTGAATATTGGAAATATATATTAACAAGGCCCACAACATTCAGTTATGAGGTATACAGGTACAACATCACAAATTTCTCAGGAGATACTCATTCACATCATGTCTGAATTTGTCCCCAGCAATGTAAGATGGTTTTGATGTTCCAAATATTTGTGGAAGAAAATACCTAATGAATGATTCTGAGAAGCCAAAGATGACAAAAAGCATATTGCAGAAGGCTTAAACTTTGATAGGAAATGTCGGGGGGGGGGGGGTCTTTGTAGNGGGGGTTTCTTTGACTGATTGGATAGCTTCCACATGAATGAAATACATGCTAAATTATTTACAGATAATTACATCGCCGTGCTGTTGCTAAAATATTAAGACACCATTGTCCCACAGGAGAAATTGTGACAGACATTGGCACATCAGCTAATGAATAGCTGTGGGGTAATGGAAAAAAAGAGCTACCACAAGACCCTGGTATTAGGAAACAGAATGTAAGTAATCCACACTCAGAGAAAAATGTCACTTTCCTTCTCCCCCTCCCTCCTACTAATTACGTATAGAACAAATGTTCAACATTTGGTAAATGTTGCTTGAAGGCAATTTTTTCTGGAAATAGTCTCAAGACCTCCTCCACTCCCTTTTCATTACAGGAAACTATGACCTAGAAATACTGAATAATAACCTTCAACCAAAAATCTTTTCAAATACTCAGAAAAGACTGGGTAGCCATTTGGGGAAACGATGAATCACTACCAACAGAGGGATACAGTTCTCATGCGGTTTTTGAAGTTATGGGGGGTTGTTGTTTCACATCATAGAAACAATGAGAGAAACACTCCCAGGATATACAACCAATATAAGAGTATCACAGAATTGAACAGCAAGTCCACATTTTAAACAAATATTTAAACATTAAAACTAGCTATCATCTGCCAAATCATCTCATCTTTCAGTTAAGTCAGTTGAAAGAATCGTACTTGAAAAATATATGCTGAAAAAATTCTTGTGAATCTTTACTTTTCAATAATTTCCAAGATCTGTTTTCTCAACCATTATTGTCTTTTTAAGAAAAGAAAAATTTCCTTTAGCCTAGAATTATGGGATTTAAAGCAGTCCAAAGGTACCTTTTAAAATAGGTACCTACTTTCATAGGACATACTGCAGTATCTGGAAGGGGGAAAGGCACATAGTCTATGAGAAAGTAATCCTCATTAACTCTGGCTCTCGTTCTGCAGAAGCATGTATATTAGTGCTAATCCCAAGGATCTATATGTTCTCAACCTACCATAAGTCATAGGAACCTATCTTTAAGTCACCATATTGTGCCATTTATCTAACATAATAGTCACCTGCATGCTTGTAGTATTAGTACAAAAACAGTTCTTAAAGAGGTCATCTGTTCAGCAGGCAGATTAAGCAGAGTCTCAAGCAACAGTAATGCAAATAAGACATAGGCATATCCTTGAAGTATGTACTTATGTTCTTTTCTGAATAGAAATTAAAGACTTAAAAAGTTTAAATTTCTGATTCGGGGATATAACTAATATTTCCAAAAAAAGAATATACCAAAGTATAAATGTGCAATGAGACCTATAACTCCCCCTGGGAATCAAAGTAAATTAGCTACCTAACATCCACCTATTCCTTTGAAAACATCCCTCTAACAAAGCAGATTTTTGTGGTATTGAGCTATACTAATGTGAACAGTGTCACTTACTGCTCTGAGTAAAGATTCGTAAGTTTGGGACAAATTGTATTGTATCATAAAATTAATACAACTTAATATGGAGAAACACACACAATAAGTGAAAAGGTAAAATATAGTAGCAGAAAGTCATACAATTTTCAATATGATTCAAATGTTGGGAGTAAGGCATTTCTTACAGAAGAAAATTTGGAGATAACAGTGCCTTTTACCCCCCATTCAAAGCCAAACAATGCCTCCTTACGTTTGTTGCTGTACATGGCATGTTGCTTTGAACTGTTTTATGATGTTTTACTTTGTCTCATGACATGGCCTGATATGTCATGATAAAATGTGACATGACTGTCAGTTTTGCTAAGTCAACAGGAATGAATACATATTCACATGACTGGAACCTTTTTCTGTTATTGTTCTGTTCTGTTATTCCAGGTGAATATTAGCCTATTGGCAAACCTCTCCATGAGCAGCACAAAAGAGTAATTCATGCTTCGTGGGGCACTCAAAAAAAATCTGGAAACAGTTCTGCTCAAATTCCCAACTTTTAATTTTTGTCCATTGCCTAAGTTTTAAAGAATGATACCATAATTCTTTTTCTTAGCTAACAATTGTGGCGCATCTCAGTGGTTTATGATTTCAGTTGAGCATAAAGCTGCAAGAACAGATTTGTTCTGAAGAAAAGAAGATTCTTGCCTGAAAATATTACTGTAACAGAAACAGCAAGCTATACAGCTAGAATAATTTCTCATTACAGAGCCATATTCACTGCAAGAGAGAGTTTGTCCACTAGTTGAAAAGTAACTTCCTGGCAGCCTTTACCATAGGATCCTTAACAATGGCTACAAAATGAATGATCCTCTACTTCAGTAAAAACTCCTAGAAAGGACAGAAGTTCAAATGTCTTCTATTCTCTTAAATCGATAGTTTCTGAGCTTTGTCTGTGCTGTCAAAAAAAAAAAAAAAAAGTGAGATTATACTATAATACATGCATTAGCTACCTTGCTGGAAGTCCTCAGGGAGGCCAGGCACTGCAGTTTTAAACGAGATAAAACAGCAGTGAGAAGTGTTGACATCAGCTATATCACAGAGAAGACTGCAGACGTGTGACCTTCACTGTGATTTCACAGTGAGGTGACAATGGCCATTTACCTTGTCACATGTCTACCATTTCCACCCCTGTGGAAGAGGAGACACAGCATGGGTCATAGTCTGAGACAAGACAGGTTTTAAGACAGCCTGCACCCTGGCAGACAGGGGTCTAAGGCCCATGAAACTGGGAGAAGCCAGACTGTAGCTTAGTACCAAAGCAATTAGCCAATATGAAAAGATAAAGGCTCTTCTGAGCCTTTCTCTAACTCCCTGAAATACAGTTGCTCCCACTGGTTGTAGTTAACACAGTTCAGCCTTTATCTCACGTTCATGAGTGAGAGAGAAAGACACCTAGATAGTTTTGTTTCTGCTGTTTATTCACAGACTTTTAGCTAGCTCAGTCCTTTAGGAGGAACATTTTCAAGACACATTGAAAACTGGAAATTTATATCCTGCCTAAATGTCAATTTGTACTTTTGAACAATCTCCCTCCAAAAGTTAGGAGTCAGGGTAGACAGTTCGTTTACCGCTTCATGTACATTCCATTTTCACTGCTCTGAAAACAGGACATAATATGTACATGTTCTATATCTTTTATTTCATCTTCTAACATGTCAGCCTGCTAAAATGGAAAAAGTACACAGTCACCCTGAACATTTCATTACCACAAATGTAGAGGAGTGGTCAGATGTACCCTGATTTAATAAGTGAGAAAGAGGGAAGAGAATACACAGGTAGGAACATAATCAGGACTTTTTTAAGTGGGTACTAAAGTCTAGCCTGAGATTTACTTGTCAGTGTCACCGATAAAAAGGATAATTAATGATGCCTGAACTTAAGAGATAAAGGATACTGCCAGATTTTGTTAATTTTCTTGGATAAGGTGCAATAATAGACTAGCCTAGCCTGAAGTTTCTGCTGCCTTGAAATTCTTTCCAGCTATTGCCCTGCATGAAAATACACAAACTACAACCAAAATAATTAGTATGCAATTTGGCACAAAGAATTGTGTCTGGCAGTAATGTTTTTCTGCATTTGTACTGATTTATCACAAACATCTTACTCAACATGTTCATCCAGAGTACTTGATTATTCTTCCTGTACATCAATAGGTATTGTGCAGAATCAGGTACAAAATTAAGGTTTGGTAGCACGGGGGCTGCAGGGGTGGTGGGAGGAGGTCAGGGCTGCCCTGTGCCTTCAAATGGGGGAAGTGAGCGAGCGGCTGTGTGGGAATTTGTCCATTAGCCAAGGCCAACCCACCACATTCAGGAATAAGCCATTGCATTGCCATTATTTAAAATATAGATGCAAAATTAAGGACTGAAAGCAATGAGAGCAAAGGGGATTCAAATCATCTCCTGTCCAAAGTAAAGCTTTCTTAATCATAAAATCTGGAAAATTCAAAAAGATAGTATCTGTATATATTTAAATAAAGTTACATAAGAAACAAAATAACAACTTTCTCGCTTTCAGGAATGATGAAATAGTTCCCTTAAAGCTAAAACAAAATTTCAAACATTTGGCTGTGTTGTTCTGACTTAATTACAGCAGCAGAATGCAGATTCTTATTTGAATCAAATAACCTTTTAAAAATAAGACATAATAATTATTCCTTTAAAAAAAGGAAAGAAGTTTTTCTCTTCACAAAAAAAAGTTTTGTGGGTTAAGAAAAGCACACTCCCACCATTTTCTAATTCTTCTAATAACTATTATTACAGTTATATCTAGTTTTTCATGTTTCAAAGAAGAGACACTTAGCAAACATTTTTCCCCTTTTCCCAAATTCATCTGCTTTTCAACACATTACAGTAATTAAACCGGTATCTCAATTATTCATGTAAAGCCTTGTTTCCAGAAGTATACCTCTAAAGCAGTTGAAAGGACCTGTTATTTTTATTCATTTGTAATTCTGCTTCTAATTTTAATTCTTATGAACAACAATGCTATAAATAATCCCTGTCCCTGCATATAGAAAGAAGCAGCATCAGGTTCATCTCAGCCATTAATACTTAATTTCCTGAGATGTGCATGCAGACATACACTCAGTTGCAGTTTTCACAAAGGCCAGGTGGATGTAACATGGAAGCAATCCCACCATTAGCAGTGCAGAATACATGCAGTGCCAAGTGGTGGGGAGGGGGTTGCTGGCCATGAACCTGCTCTCCTTCCCACTCCCACCAAGCTGGCTGTATCTGATCCTTCCAAAGGTTGGCTTGATTTGTTTTCCTCCAATCTCTGCAGCACCAAACCACCACAAAGTAAACACAATGTGTATGGGATGTTTACACATAGGCAATAAAACTGGACAGCTGTGGACAGTGTATGATGGTCATTGCATTGAATAAAGAAGAATAAGGTCTTGGGCTTGGCACTCATCTGACCAACAGGCAACACTGACATGGGTATGCCTCAAATATTTGTACAAGAAATTTCATCCTTGACACGAGATTCCAATTCCACCAAAATTTTTATAGAAACTAGAATGTACACAAGTGGAAAAATCCACAAACTGAATTTTTCTAATGCCAATATGTTTTGTCAAAAATTGTAGTCCAGTTCTAGTTCTGTCAGTATAATCAAAGATGAAAACTTGGGGTTTTTCTTTAAAATCTGTATTCAAACATAAGCTCTCCTACTGATCTTTTCTTATTGTCTTGTGCTTCATTAACAAGACATTTTCCTGACAAAAAAAAAGGCGATCTACACAAAAATCTTGATCATTTAAAAAAAAAAATTTTTGTATTTGAACAATTGCTTGAAAATATTGAAGACTGGGAAGGAAAAGAAACCAAGATAACAGACTAGAGTGATTACTCTCTGTTCATGCAATGGCAAAGTTTGTTTCCACTTCAAAAGTTCAGGATAATTTCTCACACAAATAATATACTAAATCTTCCATTTTTCTTTCATTATAATCAATAGGAACCATAATCACTTCAAGTACATGATAAGTGACTCTGTCAAATCACATTTGTTTTGATCAGCTGGTATTTTACGAGATTTCTTGATCCTGACCATTCTTTTGCAGGTAATAATCTTTTTTAATTTGCACATCACTGCTTTCATACTTGATGGCCTCTCAGTTAATGCTCAGTAAGACAGATAAATCAATTTGCCACATTGCTCCAATGGTGACAAGTTATCCTTGTTCTACACACACGAGTATTTTGTCTCAATTTTATACATCAGTTGATCATGGGAGCAACTGCACAGCCCAAACAGGGCTTGGACAGCCCAGATAAGACCAGCTGTTAGGGCAGATATGTGAGTGCGAAGAGAGTAAACAAATGGAGCACCCCAAACTGTCTGAGAGGTCATTTCTCCAATAGCGATCAAGCTAAAGAACCATCAGCTGGATTAAACCATTAGCTGGGGAACTTCAAGCAGACTTTGGAAACAAAGAAGGAGTCAGCTTCAAAAGAAACACGAAGTATGAAAATTTGTAACAGTGGGAAGAGACCTTGGAGTGGAAACAGAAGTGGAGCAGCAGCACTCACAGTCACCCCTCAGACCCAGGTCAAGCAGCCTCCTGGTGGGACACTGGCAGCAGCTGGCACCCAGCTAGGGGGAGTGATGGAGCAGGGGCAGCAGGCAGGGACCCACACCCCGGTGTGCCTGGAGGGGAGCATTCATCAGGAACAGAAAGCAGGAGCACCCACATCTCCAAGAGCTGGGGTGTGTGAGCCAGGGAAGGCACCCGCTCTGGAGAGTGGGGCTGTTGGTAGCCCACCCTGCCGATGAGGGAAGGAGGTGGAGGCAGGGAGTGGTTAGCACTGTTTGGTGTTAGTTTACAAGGTTGCTTAGAAAATTGTAATGTTTATTAATAGCTTTCAAATACCTTGTATTTGAATTTATCTGCTGTATTGCTGATATTGAACCTGAATAGATAGTTCACTGGTTGCTGGTTAATTACATGTCATTGATAAATCAATAAACCACTTTGATCACAATTTGATTTAAACTGCATGAACTGAGCAGTGTTTTCCTGCAACAGCTGGTGTCTTCCTGTTTGTTGTGAACAAGCAAGGAAATGTTGATGGTAACTCTTATTAAGCAGAATACCGTATTTAAAATTTGAAAAGGTCTTCCATTCATTATGAAAAATTAATGAATTTTGTTTTAAAAAGAATACTGAAACACTAACAAGTGTAGTTTAACATCCTTACTAAAGGACAGAAGTTCAAGGAGCTAATTATAGTGGACATTTTCTCATAAACTGTGAAATATGTCAATCCCATTTATAATCCCACATCAACTTCTAATCAGTGAACGATCCTCCAAGGTAGTAATAAATCCACATTATCTGTGAGACATGTTGCAAGTCAACAATGTTTGTGCTTTGGGGTTTTTGCACCAAACAGTGTTCAAGTCAACACTCATTGACTGTTATGGCAACTTCCTCAGCCTTCTGAACGATGAAGTGGCCAATTACTGCTATCCTCCTTACCCAAGCAGCCATGGATGATATAGACTGTGCATGAACACACTGGATGTATTTTTGGAATCATACTGTGCAGAGATCTGAATCTTTAATTTGACAGCCAGGTAAAAATCAATTAATTATTGATTTAGGTAGATAAGATACTTGTTTATCTTTTTCCAATAAAAATGTTTACTTTCTTCATTGCTAAATGTAAATAAAGAATTACAGGTTCATAAAACCCAAGATGAAGACCAGTACCTCACTTTTCTACTTTAGGATGTACTGTAAGACATAAACGTTGAGACCTGAATTAACATCTCTTCTCTGTCTAATTTAGAGTGGAAAAAAAATCAAATTAATGTTGTTCACTTCTCCAGAAAGTGATTCTGCCAAGGTGATATTATTTAAGTGTTCTCCATATAAAGTTGTTCAATGCAATTAGTTAAAAATTCATTGGACCAGGCAGAAAGAGTGTGATTCAGACACTTTAGCATGGATATTAGGGGACTCACCTAGGGGGCAGGACCCCAAGTTTAAACTCATTCTGGTCATGGTTCTTATATCCAGATCACTGGAAAACAAATGTTCATTCATGGATCATCTATTACCTAAACTGATGTGTTGACAGTATAGCTGAAAAATATCACCCCTATACTGTTTACAGAGCCCCCATTGTGATGTTTATATACAACTTATTTCAATTCTGTTGTAGGCACTGTGAATAGCTGATATGTCATTTGAAAATATTGATGCAGCAATATTGTTCTGTGAAGAAAATATTATTCTCCAAACCTATATTTAAGGAGGTTCTTTGTAAATTGCAATGGTAGGCCAGTCATCATGCTTCAGGTGGTTTGTAGTAAACTTTTAAATTTTAACAGAACTGAAAACTAAGTCAAGAATCTTGATTACAATGGCAATGGGTTCAGAATGATAATCTCTTTCAGTCCCTCAGCTCTCCTGCATTATTGCATTGTTTCTTGCAAGACTACCTGTACAGGAAGAAAAGTAATATTAATGAAGGCTCTTAAATTCATGAGGTATCAGCCTCCTTTTATAAATCCACCTTTAGCAGAAAATGTAAATAAAATTAAAGACACTGGAATGCTTAAGAAAGTTCTCCTCTATGCATCCAGGTTATACACTTGTTTAGCCAAATCTGCCACCATGTAAAGTCAGCAGAGTGAAAGCGTATTAAAGGAACTACTCACAATGTGCAAAAATTTAGCCTAGCTGCACATTTTTGGAAGATCGGGCTACAGAGTCAGAGAAAGTGAACAAATATAGGACAGTTCTAAAACATTAAATGAAAAAATTATGCAGCTCCAGTAAGATGAGCAGTAAAATGAAATTTTGGAGTATGCCAAAGTCCAAAACTAGCCCACCAAACCTTATAAAGGATTGAAGAATAGTGACTAATGAGCTAGTCAAGGTCACAAAGGACATTTCCTCTGCCTGATATTTCTTAATTGCCTGATATTACACTGACACAATCCTGGAGTAAGACATAATTAATATACCTTAAGCCACCAAAAAATTTACTTCATAACTGAACTGCATATGAAAACTGGAGACTGAAATAGAAAACTATGCTGATATATGGTAGATGTAATTATAGACTATAGGCCATGTCAAGGTCAAAAGCCTCCTTACAAAAAACTGAAGTTGTACCTATACAGGTAGGAACAGATGGACTCTGTCCTCGTGAAGCAATTCCAGAATTTGGAGTTCGTGGTGAATAACTAAGTGTGACCTCGAATTGTGATGTTGCAACCAGGGGCTTAACACAAGCCACCAGTAAATAAATAAGAAACTAGTTAGTAGCCAAATTGATGAGACTTTACTTCCAACTATAGAGCTGGTGAGATAGATATTGGAATATTGTATCCTGTCTGTCATGATTTTAAAAATATTGAAAAGCTAGGGAGGATTCAGAAGAAACTGAAAAGTATATGTGAGGGCTTTGCAAACTTTACAGTAAAAGACAGCTTGTTCTCTTATCAAACAGATGCTTAAGAGTTCTTATTAGTTAAAAAAAAAAAAAGGTTTTTTAGTATAGTACATAGACACACAAATGTCTCGCGTCAGAAGGATAAGACCAGATAAATTCAAGCTGAAGTGAGCCTTTTTATTTCAAAGGTAAACGTGATTCACCATTAACATAACCAACAGCAGTAGATTTTCCATTTGTCAAGACACTGAAAACAGCTTTTTTTCCTAAACTTCCTAAAAGAAATTTTTTATTCTTTGTTTAAAAAAAACTTTTCTATTTAATTTTCCAATGAAACATTTTTCCTTATTTCTCTGCTCAATATTTTCTAAAATCTTCTGTCAATGTCTGAACAAAACCATTATCAAAACTGAATTACTTAATTTATTAAAATATTAAAACATTATAATTTTCCTAGGTACTTTTCCATTTTCTATGCAGATGTCTAGCTATTACTTGCATGATTTTATAGAAAGTTATTTTTCTATGTAGGTTTAGTGCTGGAATAATTAGGTGTAAAAATGTGTGTTAACTCTAACCATGACACAGAGGTTTTCATATGGGATAGGTGGGCCATAGATTTCTGCAAATATAAAATGCAGATGTTCTCCATACCCAGAATTCAAAGGGCGTCTTTCCATAATACTTTCAAATGCTCATGAAACCTGGGGATGCCACACCGTGTGGTACCATAAACAGCTTACATTTCCTCCCTTCAAATTAATAAAATGTAACAAATGTAAGACTTTGGCAGCTTGATAACCCTCGTTTTGTATTTCTGCAGATATTTATTCAGATATATGCAGAAAGACAGATGCCTTTTTACAGCTCAGTTATCCGTGCTAGTGACCTTAGGGTTGGCTTATGCAGTCTTTATCTAAGCTTTATTAATTGCTGTTTGGAAGAGGCAGGGATGTAAATAAGAGTGATTGCTGCTGTAACAGCAAGAGATAATCAGTTATTCAGAAAAGTTGGCAGGATAACAGAGAAAACTTCTAAAGAAAAATCAATTTAGCAAGACTTCTAGAATTCTTTCCATTTGCTCACACCACCACTAAGTCCCAAAGCCAAAGAATTTAAATATATCTATTAAAGAGTGCACTAGAATGAATTAAATTTGGCAATCAAGTTTGTAAGTACAGGCTTAGGAAAGTAGGTAGAAAGAAACTTAACAGGATGGTCCTGATGCACCAGCCATCACACCTCCTCAGCAAAAAGATAAAATAATTTATTTTGTTGGGACCAAGCCTATGGCAAAAGTGCTTCACATTAGTATTTTGCATCTCTCTAATGCAGGTCATTGTCATGGTTTAGCCC
>VZTV01070822.1:0-15792 GCA_013400875.1 Anhinga rufa | reverse complement strand
TTTTTCTTTTTTTTTTCCTTCCTGTTGAAGATAGTGGTAAGATTCATTGTTGGAAATGGTGTCTCCTTCATTTTAAGCTGCTGATAAAATAAAATGGTGTTTTTCTTGTGAGCTGGAAGTGGGCATTGGCAAAATTGTACGTATTAGTTGTTTTTAATGATTCTTAATACTTTTTCTTTCCTTTTCCTCATGCTTCCTCATTACTAAGGGCTAAACAAAATATTCTGCTTTACTGACAGCTTCCGATCTTGCAGTTTTTCTTTTGCAAGGAGACTTGCTTTGCAGCTGCTTGGCATAGGGTTGCATTAGTTAATCACAAATAAATGTGCTTCACCTAGGTCCATTTGAGCCCAGAAACAGGACAAAAAGCAAGCAGTCAGTGTGGGCAAAGATCAAGAACTGGAGAAGTGAAAAGGTGCACCGTTCCCCAGACCCAGGTGAAAGCATGGTCAGAGATCAAGCAAAAGCACAAGGCAAAGTATTATTTGATGGTATGCCCAAGTGCCTGGAAGCCAGGGAGTCCCCATGGGGAGGAGATAGGGACAGGCAATAGGGGAGGGCACCTGGAGTGTCACTGCAGCATGAACAAGGCGGTGCCTTCCTTTAGATGCCCAGCTGAGCCAGGCACTCAGGCACAGTGTCTGCCAGGATGGTTTGTGAGCAGATAGCTGCCAGCGACGCCGTGGTCCGAGTGCAGCCTGGCAGAGGCTAAAAGGCTGAAAGTAAGCTTCTCGTGTATAATGTCCATTTTGAAACAACTGTGTGTGTGGCAAAACCTGGAGGATTCTACAGTCTTAGATCCTAGAGATCTAAATGCAGGGTTTGGGGTTGCTTCCTAAAATTATCTGACTTTAATTATTTTTTTTTTACTATTATTTTTTTGAAATACTTTTCAGGAAGAGACATTAGGAACCGGGAGCTGACTACTTAAATTTTAGAATATGAAGCTATGTCTTTCCATGTGGTTTCCCAGCAGTAGTCCAGTAACATACCAGGTCTAATTTCCAAGCTACCATCTCAGTTTTACATGCTGAGATCAGTGCTCTCTCACCCTCCCACTTCCCAGATCGGCAAAGGATTTATTAAAACTGTAGCTACCTCCTTGGCTTCTTCGAGTCTGTTCTTCTTGTCACAGTTCTGCTTAATATGTTGGCATTATTAAAAATCTAATCAAGCTTGCTACTCAGTGTGACCGCGGTTACCTCAGTCTGGTTTACAGCTTTTGCTATCTGTCCTCTCTCCCAAGCGTGAGCTTAGCGATCATAAAAACAAAACTCTCACAGGAGAGCGTACTGGAAAAAAGCCATCAGTTAAAAATGTCTTGGAGTTTCAGTAAGGGGGTGACTCCGCAACTTCGGAAAAGGACAAGGTGAACAGATCTTAATTCATTTTGGGGGTGAAGACAAATCTTTTCTGCATACTCTTTTTTTTTTTTAGATCAGTAAGACATTTTGTCAGGCTGCACATACACAAACAAAGAAATCCCTAGGAGTCTCCCTGAATGAAACACTGCATCACCTTCTGAAAGCACTGGTATGAGAGAGGGATGCCTGCTATTTATTTAATTAAAATTGGGGTTGGAGCAAATGCCATCGTAGTTTAGGTGAAGGACAGAAAGATCCATCATGTGTGGAGGAGGAAACCTAGCAAAACAGTCCAAAAGAAATAACCCTGCAGTCACGCTTAGCTATGGCCCTCATTTTGGATCCCCTTTCCTCGTGCCTTCTAGCACAGCTTTCCAAGGGACAGAGATGGAAGGACCTTCCCACCACAGTGCCAAAGGGGTTGCCAGGCAGCTGTATGAAGTTACTTAAAATCCATTGCAGAAACAACTTGTTGTTTAAGAAAATGCAAAAAGGCATGTGGCTCGTGTAATTTTACAGCTCAAGTATCAGGAGGTGCAGGTTTATGTTCAGATATCAGCGCGGGACAAGCGGAGGCTATCTTGAGGGCAAAGCCACCTTTTAGGCAGATGTGTCTGGGGAGTTATGTAAAAGGCCCCAGTTAAGCCTGAAGTTCAAATTGTTCTTTGCAGATATTTTAAGCAATGGCTGAAGGTTAGGTGTGAATTCGGCCCCTCCTGGCATTAAGGCAGGCAGATCTACTGCATTTTGAATTTGTCTCTATCCTAGGACTCCTGTGATGCCTGTTCCCTCATCCTTGTCCTTTCTGGTGTCAGAGAGGTTGAGGAAATACTCGTTACTTTATCTTTATCCTGCCATAGAGTAATGCTCAAAGGGAGCTTCTTGTTTGGAGTCACTTGCTGTCAACAAATGCCATACTGCTCCTTGGGGTATCTGGCTCAAGGTGGGAAAAGTTCTTGCAGGATGGAAAAGTGATTTTAAGATGAACTGTTAGGAGTTAATTCTTCAAGTAAAGCTCTGTTACAGAAAATGGATGGAAAAATTGGCCTCTCCTGGGTTGCTGGTGTTGTCACCTCTATAGCTCTCAGAGAGGGATCCGGTCGTCGTTCTTTTTGGTTTGACCAGTTTGGATTTTTCAGACAACAGGTGAGCTGGGCAGTGTTTGGAAGTGGGTGCTCAGGAAGGAAGGCAGCAGCGATTGATCCTTTGGGCTTTACGTAGCAATCGGCAGGTAGTAGCTGTGCACGTGACAGGAGCACCGCCTGCGCTTGGTGTTTCCATTTGAAGTTTAAGGCGTGTTTAGTTGCAACCTTTTGCCACCCAGAGAAAGTGATGTGATAGATCTGTCTGATTTGCCTTGGTTATTGTTGATAGTTGAATTTAGTTAGAGCAACACTGCATCTCTGCCGCAAAGTTAAGCAATAGCTTCTGTTTTAATCCTGTGGTACCAGCTTTCGTGTCTCAGCCTTCATTGTTCCCTTGGGAGTACTGGGTGTTCTTTGTCTGCAGTTGCTTTCTTGTCTCACAAGCCCACTATTTTCATTCACTTTCTAATTTCTTTCTCTCCCTTTCTTCTGTCTGTCTCCCTCCAAATCTGTGTTAGGTGATGCATATGTGCAGAAGGGGCTGTTTCTAATGAGCTCCTAGGCAGGGAGAAGGCAAGATAGATCACTTTTAAAATTGAAAGAGAAGGGTGGGGGTGGGAGTTTACGCTGAGGGGCACTGCATTTTTTTAATAGATTCTTATTTAATTAAGAACACTTCTGGAGGGATGAGGGATGATGGTGTCTTTAGTAACACATTAGAGAACAGCAGAACAGTTGTTTAGATATTATTTCCCAAAGCATTCTGGGATTTCTCTCTTTGAGAACTGCCTTTGTGCTTTTACTTTACATGCTATGGTTAATAAAGAAAAGAACACAACCATAAACCCATTGTGAAGTACCTGTGTTGTCTGAAAGGCATTGAAATGAGCTCTTTTTGACGCACATGTGAAGTCTGATGCCTGTCTGAATAGGCACTAAAAATGGGGAGGAGGTTCCAGGCTTATACTGACCTTGGTTGGATCAGATTGACTGCCTTTAATAAACAAAAAGTAATTTTAGTTAATTCTTTTCTATTTGTGAATTTTTATCACCTGAAATTAAGAAGAATTGCCACTATAATAGATGCAACCGAAATACTAGTTTGACATAATAAGTCTTTTTAGTAGAAGTCATGATTTAAGAAAGCAACTGATCAAACTTAAGGGAAAACCCTGATACCAGCTAAGTTAGTTGTGGGACTAGTTTGATGTCATTAGTGCCGGGAGTTCATCCTCAGTGTTTAGCATAATTTTGCAGAGTGGGTAGTTAGAAAAGGTCCTTTTTATCTGTGTGCCACCTAGAAGTGAATAAGATGGAGCGAGACTTCACTGTACCCATGTAGAAAATGGTTAAAATAGTGCTTGCAACTTCAGGTACGTTGCATAGCCTCAGTGTTGGAGGCAAGGTTGTTGTGAGAGTAAAGTATCAGCAAAGACCTGGAAAGGAACTGCTTAAATTTCCAGAAGAAACAGCCAAACACTCCGAACACTCCTGTCTTATACCATGGATGTGCAGTATACTGAGATGGACCAAGCAGGCTGGTTTTATACTGTTATATTTCATACACACAATTCTGGATGTCTCTGGCATAAATTTGGGAATGGTAAAGAGGAAGAGGGTTGGCTTATGTATGGTTCATGTAATCTTTATCTAAAATATTCCATTCCCAAACATTTTCCAATCCATGTGATAGCAGAATGACTTCTCTCTCCAGCCTTTGCAAATGCAAGAAATTCTGAGCCATATTCAGAGCCAACATATGCAAGCTCAAGGCAGGGGTAGGATCTTCAGAGAGCTGTAATGAGTTATAAAGACTTTAACCCGCAGCTCTCCCTAACCCTCGCAGGAGAGGAGTGCCTGCGCCAATCTGTGTTGGCACCGCTCATGTGAGTGCTCCTGTATCCACTTCAGTCAAAAATCAGCTGGTTTCAGTCAACTGAGTTAAGTGTTTGGTATTTACTAAGCACAAGTGGTTTAGACTGGAAAAGGTTAGGGAGCTCTCAAACACGGGGTAGTTGGCAGATCTGGTGGTGCCCGAGGGGATGTCAGCCAGCTGGTACCTCGCTGAGCCCGGCTGTGCTTGGATGCAGTGGTTTCCAGGACTGGGCGATGAAGTTGGAGGTTGAGAGTTTCTGTGGCATCACATCAGTTTGGAAACTAGGCACAGTGGTTAAATCTACTTCTTCTTCTAATCTGCCCTGTGTCCTTGCTATCAATTGTGATCTTGCTATCTACACTATCTTGTTTTCTCTTCTTAAAAATAAGAAAATCTTCCCACTCTCCGTTGCTTCTGTGTTAAATGTCAGTGTAAACCAAGAGAGAGCATTTGAGAGCAGCAGCGAGAATGTCTATTGCAAAATACTGTCTCATCCCTTCCCACCATGGTGGGCCAGTTACTTGTGATGCCGCCTTGGAACAGGATGGTTAAGCAGATGCAGTTCATGTAAAATATATGGGAGTTCCTCATAATCACTTTAGAAAAACAGGAGTTTGTTTATTTTTGAAGCGATGTTATTAGCTACAGGTCCCATTGTATCCTAGCAATTTAGCTGTGTCAAAGATATGATTAAGCTGCAGCTATGGGACTCAAGTAAAACTGCCAGGTTACATTAGTAATATAATTTGTGTTTGTACAGCAGCCATTTCCAGTTTTTTCTACATAAGGGTCTGCTGCAGATTTGGGTTTCATTCCTCACTCCTTTTCCTTGGAGGGAAACAAGGGATTATAAATTGGTAGTTAAAGTTCATATTAGTTGGAATTTAGAAGTAATTTTGACTCTCTGCATTAATGTTTGGGCTATGGTTGATGGCAAAGCTGAGTTGGGGCCAGATGTGTTCTGATTTCCTATTAGCCTCGGTTTTCAGGGCTTTGGCCGTGCATGCAACTGAATTGGCATATATTATCTGCACTCCCTATAAACCCCAAGCATGAAAAGCTATCTTTTAAAGATGTGGTCTCCGCTGAATGTATTTATATGTAGTTCAAGGGAATATTTTTGAGAAGCACATAAGGCAGGATGGGCCTTCTTCCCTCTTTGCTTTTTTTTCAGTGGAAGTGAGGTCCTAAACAGTGTGTGTTCCCACATCTCTCAACAGGGTCCTAGTCCTGTCTGGGACCAAAATGTCTTCTCTGTCTAATATTTAAGCAGCTTTTTAATTTTTACTATTTTTGTTAAATTTTTTTTCTGTGGATTCTAGCTTGCTAAATACACCAGTTCAGATCCGTTAAGCACATCAGAAACTAGATCCAAGGACGAGAGCCATCCATTCAGATAATTTTTCTAGAACAAGTAATATTTTCTTTTTAGCCATATTCCTTTAAGCCTCCCAGCCTTATGCTTGCTGCCTTATCAAGAAGCTGGTTTTATGATTTGCATTCTTGATCGTGAAGAATTGTGTGATTTTTTTATTTAGCAGATTGAGAGATGTCATAAAGAAAAAATTGTGAGCAGGCATTACTTAGCCACATGTTTCATTTCCTTCAGTCCCGCAAATACTAAATTCTGGTTTTAATTTCATTATTGAAATTACAGGACCTTGTAAAGACCTGGCTGCATCCCAAACCATCCCCTTGAAAAATACTTCTTAAGTTGCAGCCATGCCAAGTAACCTGCTGCAGACAAAGGTCTCAAGGTATCAGCGGCAGCAAACAGTAATTGCTCATTTGCAAGGACAGCTTAGTACCTCTCTAACAGATTCCTTGGGAAATGCAGACGGGCATATATGCATTCTCTTAGCTAGACCTACTGCAGCGAGGTGGATGAAGCATCCAGACTGACCTGTGACTTGGGCAACGCTTCAGAAGAACTAAGCCTGGGACTGACTTAGATCTTGGCCGGTCCCATCTCTTTAATGACACATGCAGACATTGCTTGATGAACCGGCCATTTTGGCCACCTGCACAGATTCAGATGGCACAGAACTGCCCTGGTGTGTACCTTAGCTGCTGTGGGGCTCCTGAGTCTTGGAGCAGCTAGGGACCAGCCTGAGCCCGAGCAAGGCAATGTGTGGTTCAGGAACGCTGGCCTTATCTAAAACACACTTTGAAGCGCTCCTGGCCATCTAAGAAGAGAAATAGCTCCTTAATTTAGGTTTTTGATTGCTTTGGTGTTCCTGCTGGTTGGGTAAGAGAAGGCTGTGTATTCTGATAGGGTGCACATCACTGCAGGTAGCATGCTACTCCATTTGAGATGAACCTCAGGAAAGGCTGTAAATTTTAAATGTAGGAAGTTTTCATCTTCAGTTCAGAAGTGCTGGCCCAGTTATGCCAGAACTGCAGGCATAATGCAAGCAACAGCTCAAAAATATTCACGTGAACACTTCTACTCTTTGTACAAATATATAGTAAAATCACAGTTAAAATTTAAGATGGGGGCCTTGGAGACGCACATACTGCTGCCTGAAGATTTCCATTGATGGAATATTGCAAATAGCTGAGCCCTGTTTAGCCTGGGTAAGAGTAAGCTGAAGAGGTACGAGAGCTGTGCTGAAATCGCAAATGGGTGCAACAGGCAAATGCAGAAACTGCAGGAATCCCAGGCAGTCGGTGCAAACGAGAGAAGCAGGGCAGGTAATGAAGCTGTGAAACTTCACCATAGGCTGCAATAACGGGTGAAAGTCTAAATGGGATCAAAAGAGAACTTGGGCAAACTCTTGGAAGGGAGGACTGTGTCAAGCTATGATGGTCTGGATGCCTTTTTCAGGCCCAAGGGAGCCTGAGCCACTGGCTGATTGTGGGAAGCTGGGTAGGGTGTACAAGGGGAAGGCATCCATCTGTATTTGCCTTGCTTCTTGCAGTCTTTAAGCACCTATTGTTCAGCACTGTCAAAGAAAGGATACCAGGCTAAGTGGATCTGTGATCTAGTATAATGGGGCAGTTCTTGTAAAAAGCCTAAGAAAAGATATTTTGAATCGTTTTGTTTAATTCCTTTAAAAAAAGGTTGGTTAGATAGTGTCTTGGGAGAACACACAAGCTAAATGTACTGCTGTCAGTCAGTATGCAGTTCACAATGGCTCAGGTTTGATATGAGCATTGTGTTTATCTTCACTGGAAAGGAGGCACTGGATAATTCTCAAGTGCTGTAGCCACTTGATCTTCTCACTTGTGAAGATAAAATGGTGTAGCAAGGCTTAGCTACTCTGCATTGTGTGTGTGTGCGTGCATGAGCATACACACAGGGTTTGGTGGCTGGTAAGAGCTAAACAGCTCCTACTGATATGTATAAACTCTCACCCAAAGTGCCATCCTCCTTGTAGGGATGTAAACATTTTAAATAAATTGGCTTACAGTTTTACTGGACGGTGCTCACCTGGGCAGCACACCCACGTACAGTACGCTGCCTACCATGGCATTCCTTGACCACCGTCAGCTCATGCCACCCTGCCAAAAGCCTGACACTAAACCATGGAGGTCAATGTGCTTCAGGTCTGGAGCATCAGTGAAGGAACTGCTTTCTAGGGAGCTCATTATCAAGCTGTGCTGTTTCTTTCAGATACTTGTAGTAGCCTGGGTTGCTTCAAGAACCATCTTCCTTTCTATAAGAGCCCTTTGAAGTCAAGATATGATGTCATCCTTGTCTGGAAGCAGTTAGCTCCCCTGCTTCCTTAAGTCCTGTTGGGAGCCCCGAGAAGGCGAGTCTGAAGCCGAGGTGCTGCTCTGAAAGCTTCCTGACACCACTTCTCTGGGAGTGGGAACGTGTGAATTAACTGGCACAGACGCTGATGGGGAGGAGAGGGTTGGTCTGGGTATGGGGCCTCCTGAAGGTGACCACTGTCTCTCCACAGGGTAGGTGGAGGGAAGGGGAGAAGAGCCGGCCTTCGGCTGCATGTGCCCTCACTGGCTCAGGTGATGCACGCTGTACCTGCCGGCACTGTGGGGTCAATCTAGTTGCCTCCACTAATCCTTCTCAGCTGGCACATCCTGCGTTTAGCTTTGAAAAATGAACATTTGCTTCCAGAGTGAGATTTGGATGCCGGCAAAAGCAGTCACTATAGAAGCCCCAAGCCATTACAGGATTCTGGTTTAAGTTTAAATTAACTTCCTTTAGTTTGTTTCCTTTATGCTTCAAAAAGCTTCTAGACATGAGTACCTGCAGAATCTTAAGAGAAAAAAGCAATCTCATTTTCAGAAATACTGAAGTCATATCACTGCTTCTTTCTAATTTTATTTTTTTTTCTGCAAAATGAATAATTCCCATGGTGACCAGGAGAAATGAAAAGGCAAAAAGAGATTGGGTGCTGGTGGTGAAGTGGACCTACCCTGAGCTATTGTGGATCAGTTGTGTTTTCAAACCTATCAATTGTAATTTTCAGATGCCTCAGACCATGTGAGTCATTTTTGACAGATTCTGCCGACCGCATCCTTTGACATCTGAGAAGGAGGGCAGTCTGGCAGTAGCTTTTGAAAGAGCATTTATCCTCATCAGTAAGATAAAGCTGTCAAAGGAACCCAGAGACATCCATGGAAATAAATAATGATTCACTATGCAAAACTAGTTTTCTAGTCCCAGAGAAAGGTAAGAGAGGCACATGTCTGAGAGCAGCATTCAGATGAATGAGGGAAGGAAGAATTGGAATGACACGGTGAATTAAATATTCTGGAGGACTTAAATGATAGAAATTATTTTATTTCTGAAATGTTTGCTCAAAATACCAGTTTATCAAGGATAATCTCTGTGTGACATTTCAAGCACTTAAGTATGCATCTTGGGTAGCCGATGCCTCATACTGTGGAGAAAATGCTGATGTTTCTGATACTGTATTTTAGCTGGGTATGTGGAGTAGCCAGGAGAATGAGTAGACTGAGTGTGTTACAGGAAAGAATTAGTTTATTGCATTTTTTTGAGAGTGGAATTGTATAACAGAATGCAATAACAAGTTACTAGTAATTGCCTCAGAGCAGCCCTTAGATGGAACAGATGGTAAGAACAAGAATAATTTAATGCATGGCATTAGCAAGTTGCATTAAAGTAGCGACCTCTCTGGTGTGTTCTCAGAAGTTTGTGGCCAGCAGGCTCACTGGGAAATCATTCCAGCTTGCAGAATACAAACCTCGTTGGTTTAACGTCTGCTCACAAGGAGGATAGGATTCACTTGCCTGTTTTCTGCCTTTTAATGTACTTTAATTGAGCAGAGGGTGGTGGTTTGTTTTTTTGTTTTGGTTTGTTTTTTTTTCTTGAATGTGTGCGTTTGACAGCATATGTTAGAGTGCATTCCACGCTAGTAAAAAGCACCTGACTAACATCCTTCAAGCTGGCAACAAGCTCGTGCTTGTTGTGGAAGTGCTTGTAAGCCCTAGCCACATACCAGGATCCACTGTAATGGCAGAAGGTATCCACACCTGGGCAGCACAGATATAGGAGGAAAAAAAGATACCCTTGTGCCTTCAGTATTCACAACTGAAATAACTAATTGAATATCGATAATAAGAGTGCCTCTTTCTCTAGTCTCGCCTTCCAGTGCTCTTCTGTTCTGCTGTATTCCAGGGCTAAACAGCAAAAGGGGAGAAGAAATCCCCAGAAATATGGAGGTCCTTCTCCTAAAACTGGCATTGCAGAATAAGGATAATGTAGTTGAAGCTCTGGAGGTCATCCAGCCCAGCCCCTGCTCAAAGCAGGGTCAGCTGCATCGCGTTGCTGACGACCATGTTCAGCTGGGCTTTGAACATCTCCAAGGATGGAGAACCCATGATTTCTCTGGGCAGCTTGCTCTGGTGTTTGACTCCACTCACACTGAAAGTCTTTTTCCTGGTATGTAATTGCAGTTTCCTGTGTTGAAGTTCGTCATGCCCCTCTGTCTACCACTATGCGGTCCACTAAGAGACCGGCTACATCCTCCTGTTCACTGAAGGCAGCAAGAAAACCTCCCCTTTGCCTGCCATTTTTAGGGCTTAATGAACCCAGGTCACTGTCATTCTCGTAGGCAGGAACGGGGAGGGGGAAGTTGTAGGCACCTGTGTTGGACCTGATGCTGCGCAAGGTCATTTTCCACAGACCAAGTTGTATTTGCCCCCAGCAGCCTTGCTTTATGTGATGAACTTGTCAGCCTCACTCAGCTCTTACTGGGAGGCCAGTACATCCAGAGATATGAGAAGCTGTTGTCCTTCTGGGGTACCTTGAGCCCTAGAACCGAGATTTTGAAAACCAGCAGGTGTGAAGGATTCCTGTGGCACTTTCTGCAGGAACAAATGAGGGAAAGAGGGGATTAACCATCACTGCTGGCATACTTAGAGCTAGCTCTTTCAGTAATGAATAATTATTAACTAAGCAGGGCTCTTAGTACAAGCTTCTTTCTTAACAGTTTAATGAATCCTCACTGTGCACTGTGGTGAGGATTCTTCTTTTCATTCTACACAATGAGCAAATTTTAGCTAAAAATCCAAATAGTTGCTTCATTCTGCCTGTTGAAACTCCCCCCTGCTGTTCAAGCAGGTATGCTATACATCGCCTCATGTCCTAGGCTGATGCTTGCTAATGAGGTAACCCCAGAACAGATGAGCAGTAATCTTGGCACATCTTGTTTGCAAAAACAACTTGGTGGTACGGATCTGCAGTATGTTCATTTGCCAGTTTATTATTATTTGAAAAGTAAGACGTTTTCTGCAGTTAATTTCCTGCATTCAGAGAAAGGGCTGCCAGGGAACATACAGTTATCTGCAGGACTAACTGGTACAAATTCTCCTCAGACAGTTCTGTTTGGCAATTTCTCCAAAATTTATTTTTCTTGTGGTGATTAAATGCAGTGTACTTGTAAAGACATTTTTGAGTATGTTCCATCTTGCCAACTGATTCCCATGGTCAAAATGTTGCTATGGGACTGTCTGCTGTACAGCAGAAGGAAGGGTGATTCCCAAGGGATGAAAAGTTGGTTTCAGATGCCCAAAATCCCAGTTCTGGGAGCTGAGAGCAAAGAACCAGTCAGGACATTAGGTGTGGTCTAACTTACTGCTTTTCTTACCAATTAGAGAAGTGATTTCCTCTGTCAGATAGATTAATACTTCTTTTTAAACCCTTGAAGGAAGAGTATAATCCCCTAAAATGAAGGGTATAACCTCAGTTATGTATAACACTGCCTTATATCACTGGGTAGTGTTTTCTGTATAGGAATAGGGAATAAATAACCCGTACAGTTAAAGCAGTACAAATTTTTTTTTTTGTGCATGAACAAGGCCTTAGTTATTTAAAAAAAAAATAATACAAAAACCAAACCCCCAACCCTTAAAAGAGGGAGTTGTGGTTTAGGATGCCTGAGACAAACTAAGAAATGTTTGCCCTGATCTTGCACTCTCTGAAACCAGTGGCAAATTTTTTTACTTTCCTTGGTTGTAAAAGCTGGAAAGATCAGCATCTTGTGCTGATGATAATGATGAGGAAGCCAAATCGTAGGTCAAGCCTGGGAAGTAATGTCAGGAGCCAGGCGGCCTGTTACACAGACCTCTGGAAGCCAGCGCGTATGGTGGTAATAACACTTTTCATTTCCTGTAACAAGTCATTCTTCAAGCAGTGGTGGGGTCCCTCCATGTGAACTGCTGGCCCCAACCTTTCACAGATGGCCACAGCATCTCTAAATGGTATTGTCTTATGGGAAAGATTGTNGTGTGCAAAGAAGGAACAAGCTGTTTTTCTTCTTGACTTTGAGGATTTTGCTGGTACCAGCCTCTTATTTCATCTTGCTCATGGGTAGCTTGTGTGTTTTCCCAGTGTCAGGATGGTAGCCCTCAAGCTGCCGAGTGCTAAGTGCATTTGATCAGTATCATTAGCAGCCCCAAGTAATTGATTATTGTCCATAGCTGAGTATTCAGAGTAAGCACACAGCCAATGGCAGTCACTTAATCTGTCATGCCTGCATGTTCTTGTCCCCCCGAGATCTATCAGCTGTGCAGCATCTGACCCCATCAAGAAAATCATTGATGGCGGCTTCGTATTTACCGTGTACCCATTATGTCGCCTGTATTAACCACCTGAACTGGCTGCAGTGTACGTGGGAGAAGGATGTACAGCGGGGATGGCAGAGTTTCTAGATCTTATTTTAGTCTTCCTTTTCATGCAAATCTAAGCCTGGGTTTTGTGGGAAGAGGGGGTGGTCTTTAAATGTACACTGTTCAATTATTTTTCTGGTGTTAGTATTAATTGCAAGACTCAAAATAGGTTGATTAGAATAAGACCTCACAGAGGTGTTTATAATTCAAATTTTAGAGATGTGACTAATGAATAACAACCACAGCTAATCAGTTCTCAGAACTGATGGTAATGAGCAGAAAAGGGGGAGGAAGCCAACCTATATCTCTGCCAATGCATTTTTTCAGCACTGCAGTGGAGGGTGGCAAGATCTCTTAACAAGTGTTTGACTCAGGTGGAGTTCTTGATTTTCACAGGAAAAGCCATTTTTCTTAAAGCAGTGCTTAAAGATTAATGTTAAGTAACCAGCTGCCAATTACAGCCTTTAAAGTTAGGGTAGTATTTAATTGTTGGAACTGTTTGGAGACTCGAGGCTTGTTATGGCATCTTGGGCTTTTTATTTACAAGTTGGGTTTTTCTGCATTCATAACAGCTACAAAAATGACAGCAGTGAACACTGGAATCCTTTATTCACAGAACTGGCACCACAGGAGCATCGGCAGTGCATTTTTTTCCTCAGTGTTTCCAATATTTTTGACCTTGATCAAGGTCATTTCTTAAAGATGAGAGGATGTAGTAACTCTTTTGCTATATCCGGTCAGTCCTCTGCCTCCGTGCACATGTTTGTTTAACCATGTGGTGAATTTGCTGTCCTGAATAGGAAAGAACCCGAAATGCATATCACGTGCTCCTGAACTGGAACCTCAGTCAGGAATGATCCTGATCCACACGGGAATCGGGGTAGCATTGGCCTTGGAAAATGCCTCCCAAATCAGGGGCAGACATCTTCACATCCACTCTCTGTTTCTCCCATGTGCCAGAGCCTTGTAAGGAGAGTGAGTATTTCCTACCAGCCCTTCAGGTCATGCATTTTAGTTTGGGGGGTTCTTGGTACTGAAAGACACGTTTGTTATCAAAATGTGTTCTCTGCAGTCAAACAAATAATTCCACTGACACCAGTGAGAGTGCTTGTGGAAGGAAGGCAAGAAAAGAAACTGGCCCTGACTGGTGAGGCGCTTGTACACATTTCAGTGCGCTGAGAGAGGCTCTGCAGATGCTTACTGCCTATTTAAAAACAAGGAGAGAAAAAAAAAAGATTTCAGGAACCCAGTTTTGTCATTTGACATACAGCTGAGCTGCTGGTTTGTACATTTTGTCTTGAAATAACACCACAGAACACAACCCAGTGCGGGCATAATGATGAGGTTCCTCTTTCAGCAGTGGGCAGTGTGGTTTCTAAATAAAGCTAATGGTGGAAATTAGTTGTGTTTAATACTTCAAGTGCTGTAGGCAAAGAGTACCCTAAGGCCAAGGTTATTCCAGTCACTTATGTCCGGCATGAGGCTTTGGTAAAGCGAGACCGACAGCTCTACGTGGCTCTCGCCCTTCGCTCCGTGTTCCCGCTGCTTACCATGTGCCGGCAGTGGCATTCGTGAGAGCTGGCTAAGGAGCGGTTCAGCTGAAAACTTGCCTCTTTTGGGGGAGAGCGAGTTCAAATCAGGGAGCGCTCTGGTGCAGCCCGTTGTGCAACTACATGAACATTACTGCTGACACGGGGAAAGGAGAGAACACGTAAAGCGGCCCGGGAACCCTCACCTGAGGAAACAGGTCTAGGATGTTGATGTATGGACATAACGGGTGTGTATGCTCAAGAGAGAGCAGTCATCTTTGAAAATTTTCTATCAGCAGTGAAGTTTTCCACTTCAGAAGCGTTTTAATGAATAATTTGTTTTCTGCAGAAAGTTGAGCCTTTTGTTGAACAAACAATACTAGGCAACTTTCTGCAAAGTCTCTCTGAAACATTTCACACACACAAGCATACATATATTATCAGTCAACATATAACAGAGATGCAGAATATTCTTAAGTCATGAGCAGTTTTGCAGAAGCCTACTGTTTTTCTATGATTTCCTGAACTTAATAAAAATTACAGCTACTTTGAATGACAGAAGCCACTGCAACATCTCAGTTTTTACCCAGTGTCAGTGACGTGATATGGCCATTGAGTCCTGCAGGGCGGCTCATGAGACCTGATAGAAATCAGCCTTATGGGACTTCTGAGTAACTTTTCCAGAGTTCTTTCAATTTTCTGCGTTATTACACTTTACTAGGGTTCAGAGGCCCTAGTACCTACTTGATGCATTGGTGCCAATTGCAGTTTAACTCCCTTTGGGTGGGACTGCATGTCTGTAATCCTTCCGTGGCCCCAGCTTTAGAGTTTGCAGCAGCAGCAGCATGACTACGTAGATCCAGCAGCACTGGCTTCCTCACTGGCTGAAATTTTTCAAGATAAATAGGCTCATCGCTCAAAAGGCTGTTGTGGGTGCACGTCACTTAGGGTCTATATCGGTCTTTGGGCCAGCGCTTGCTATGAAGACGTGTGTGTGACCTTTGTTACTGGAACATAAACATCGCGTCTTGTGAGTTGTACAGAAAGGAAAGTAGATATTGGGAGAGAGGAGGAAGAAGGGAGCCTGAAGCAGTTATTCTTCTTTTGCTTCAGCTGCAGGACTCTGAGGAAGAGAAGGCCTTTCTTCATTCTTTCAACCTCTTTTTTTAATTTATTTGCTGCCAGCCCTGGCAGAATAATCCTGCTGAACAGTTAAAAATCATATATTTTATATTGCAGCTGTGATCTTCACGAGAACAGAGATCAGAGATGCAGAGCAAACTCGTGTGGGGAGTACCTTTATAAACACGGAGGGTTTTCATTTCTTACAGTGGTGTGGATGTGTGAAGGCTGCCTCAGAAGGGAGCAGTGCAGCCAGCAGGAGGGGGAGGGAGGAGAGACAGAGATGCAGATCATTAGTCATTTATCTGCTTAGCGAGCTCCTTCCTCTGCCAGGGCAGGCAGCTAGTACTGGCCAGGGAAAAGTCCCAGAGCCCCGTCATTAGTGGAAGCAAGCCCAGCGGGTCCATGGACAGCCTTCCCGCAGCCTTGCATATACTTGGCCACGGGGCTCCCAGGTCTGCAGCCCTCTTCAGCACCTCCAGCATGCCCTGGCTCCTCCTGCCCCCTGCGCCTCCTCTTCCTCCAGCATCCTTGGGCTGTGCATCTGCCTCGCTGGGCCGGCTGCACCACTGAAGCTTGCCTCCAGCCTGTGTGCTTTGGCCATGTCCAAGAGCCTCTGTAGCTTTGAAAACATTCTTACATTTGTATTTTCCTTGGGTTTTCCTTCCCAGAAGTAAGGCCTGTTCAGTTTGGGTTTATGACTGATGATTTTTTTT
>VZTV01070821.1:0-18033 GCA_013400875.1 Anhinga rufa | reverse complement strand
AAAAAAAAAAAAAAGCAGAAATCCCAAGACACGGGTAAAAATTCTCTCTGTCTCTTTTCCCTTATCCTTGGGAATATATGTTAACATCGGTCCTGATTCATTAGGCACTTAAGCACATCATCGAAACATCCTCTAAAAGTAAGCAGATTCTGAAGCACTTCACCAAAACCTGGCTATAAATGTGGTAAATCCTGTTTTCAGCTTTGGCTGTTTTTTTAGTGCCACTTTTGAACACAGGAATCTTTCTGGCCAAGCCAGGGTGTTTTCTGAAATGATAGATGGAGTTTCATTGTGCGACAGCCAGAATTCCATTAGGATGTAGCAATGCTTCAGGTTCTTACAAATGTGTTTTCAATAACAGATCTGAAAGAACAAATGTGGTAAGCATCAGGGTCATCCTTTTAAGGACAGACTAAACTGATGTATGAAGGAGTTACAGTCCTCTGTTCTACAGAATAAAGTAGAAACAGGCAAAATAGCCTTTTTAATCATCAATGCTGTTGGCAATAAACCAGTAGTGTGTCATTTTCCTTTATGATAAAACTGATTTACTGGAAGAATTTTACAGGTAGATTTCCAAGTGGAAGTAGCAGATTTCTGCCTTACGATGCTATCTTCTATCATAGGCAGAATAACTGCATTGGGATGCTCATTTGTATCTTAAACTTTTAAGAACAGTTAGGCAATAAAACAAAAGCCCAAGGGAAACTGCTGAACTACCCCATTCTAGAATACATATACATTCATTATAAGTGAGTTAGGTTAAAATAAATCTGTTCTGGCGCAATAGAAAGATATGGTCTTTACTTTCTCAGTAATTCTGAACAAATGGCTAGGTGAGGATCATGACATCTTATTTATGTGGTTCTGTCTTACAGTAAGACACAAATGCTGGTGCAAAGTGTTAGGATTACATAATGTAACTAATTGATCATGGGTGTTCAGCAGTGTTGTGCTTAATCTTTGATCAAGCATCATTTGTGATCATAGATGACTCACTGAATCTATCTCTTGCTCAAGTTTCCCCAGTTGCTTATTTTTATAAGAAGAAAATTATTTACTGTGTACCGACTGTTAAAGCAGGTATGGATTTACTGGAGTGAGCAGGGGAGGGTTAGAAAGCTATAGCCCGATGATCTTTGCTGTTAGCACCATCTGGAACTGCATGTGCTCTTCATCACATGGTGCAAGAGAAAAGCTGTGCATCCCTTCTTTGTTAACATCATGGTTGTATCCTCTCCTTTTCAGTGGAGCTATCTTTAATAGGAGCAAAGGAGGCACAACAGTAATAACAGAATGGAAGGCACAGAAAGCTTCTTCATGGTGACAGAGGGGAGAGGCAGTTATCTATGACTTCTTCTGTTATACTCTATTTCTTTTTACAAACACCAGTCTGGAGCTTTTCAACCAGATCTCACTCAAAGAGAATTGGTTTTGTAGTATGAAATGCTATGGTATCTGTCTAAGCATAAAGCATTGGGACTGTGACTCTGAAAGAATCTATGAATTTAAGAGGAACAAACAAGTCTCTGAGCTCTCCCATATGTTCTAGTGCCAAAAAGACCTGACAGAACACAGAGGTAGAGAAAATGAAAGGAGGGAAGTGATCTTACTTCTGTATATGGCTTTGGAGATAGAAAACTTCATCTGGTTCTCGTTTCCAATTTTTAATATGGATTTTTTTAAAAAACTGTAGTGAATACAGAAATAAATCTGAGCTTAGAATCATAGAAAGTGTTTCAAAACGGGCAGTTTGGAGCTTTGTCTGCTTAGTTTATCAAAAGAAAGACTGAAATTTGTCTAAGTTACTCTGTGCAAAAACTTGTGCAGACATAAAGTAACGTGCAAAGGAGGTGGCCTAAAGCCATGTCAGAGCAACTAGCTAGAAGTTAAAGAGATTAAGCAGGACATAAACATATATTTGAGCTAGGGAGAATGATTTTAATAGTGGGAAATAATAATAATATTAATAATAATGTCCTTTTTGATCTTATGATGTATATAACTCCAAAAGGAAATAATAAACTAAGGAGGAAGAAAGGACACTAACAAACTTATACCCAGTTTATGCTACTTAACTTATGTGTATATGTATTTTTATTTATGCTTACCAGCTTGGTTGTTTTTTCTTGTTAGCCAAATATGAGCTCTTCAAAGTCCAGGGACTGAGTAGGAATAGGAAAATGAAGGGTATTCTCTTGCATCTAGTGTCAGTGTCTGTTTCTTCTACTCTGCTCTTCATTGTCTTTTTGACTATTTCATTTAGGAAAGAAATCATTGCCTTGGCTCCTTTCTGCAAGATGCTAGACTCCTTCTTTCCATTAACTTTAGAGAGAGCTGAGGTTATGGAATATCTTGCAACATCCATCCCCAATTAATCATTTTGAAAACCATCATAAAGAAAGGTTATGATGTCATAATATTACATGTCTGCATGAAGAGTATAATTAAATATTGAACTCCTAGGTCATGAAAAGTATAATAATATCGAAACAAATTATGTGGTATGCAGGAAACCATGAACTGGATAATGGGCTTGCCTGTAGTACAGTGACTGTGAAGTGTTCTACATCAAGCTAGGGAATTGTCTTAATATTTTCTGTCTTAATTAGATGTTTCTGGTATATTGATTGTACAATGTTTTCATGGGACCATGGAAGTGTATGTGTATAATTTTAGATCTGGAATTTATTTTAGTATAGCATATCCTAGAACTAGAAAAATATTTAAAATAAGGTAAAAAACTGAGAGGTTACTTATCCAATTACACTCTATGTGGTATGTGGCACAGGTATTCATTTTTAATGCACACCATCTTGGAGTTATCAAAAATTATGGTGTACAGTGAAGGTTTTTCAGTGGCCTAATTAGTGCCTAACAAGGAAATGATTTCCTACACCTTCAATAATATTAAATTGAAGCCCTTATTAAAGGGAAAAGTTGAAATAGGAGTTAGTCCAAACTAGGCCTCTGGGACTGTGTTCATTATGGCTGCCAAATGACAGACTAATCCTGCTTACTTTGGGTGGGTTATAAAAACCTTTTTAGGAGGTGTAGAGAAAAAAGATGTGAGATAATTATGGATCTTTAACTACGATGGAGAGAATTTTGTCTTTATGTGATTAGCTAATGGAATGTCAGAGAAAACTAAATCTATAAGAATCAGTTTAAGTCAAAGTTAAAAAGATATACTGAAGGATATTCCCACTCAGGAAGGCTGTAGGAAAGCATCTGTAAAGGTGGAAACATACACTATTGCACCAAAGTTTTCCTTGACTCCAGCAAATGTACTGGCATTTTTGACAGTTACGGTGATACTGTGAGGGTGCCAGAGCAGTGGCACAGGCTGCCCAGAGAGGCTGTGGAGTCTCCTCCCCTGGAGACATTCAAACCCCGCCTGGACGCGGTCCTGTGCCCCCTGCTCTAGGTGTGCCTGCTCACGCAGGGGGGTTGAATGAGATGATCTCTGGAGGTCCCTTCCAACCCCTACCATTCTGTGATTCTGTAATTCTGCTCTATAAATAAGAGTGGTTCTTCATATTTTTAATATATTTTCTCCTTCTAGTTGCTTTCCTCTGTTTCAAATAATTGATGAAACAACCTTTCCAATTGTTCTTGCACACATTGATTAGAAAAAACCCCAATGTTTTAAGTTAGTGTAACTGAAATGTAATGGATGTTACTGAGATGCAGTGGCAGTATTTTGAAATCTCCCAGCTTTTGTATGAGTTAAACAATGTGAGAGGGAGTAAGCTCTTTGTCTATGCATTTCTGAATGTTCTGTTTTTAATGAAGTTAATCCTGATTTTACTTTACAGTGTAAAAGGAGGCAGGGACCATTTAGTTTTGGCTCAGTATTTGAATTGTGTCACTTGTAAAATTCTTGGCAACAGATGTGCAATAGTACTTAGTATATTAAGTATACTAAGCATAACTACTCTAGTCGTAATTTCTAGCACTTTTAAAATGTATCTTATCTTTGAACAATATAAAACTGAGCTATAGGTAATTTGCAGTAAAGAATGATCTCAGACTTCTTAGTGTGTGACTGAGACATACGTTTCAAGTATATCTTGTTTATAAATATACTGTGATAATATGCCATCTACTTGCAAATGGGGATTACCACTTACACTTGGAGCTACAATAGTCACTGCAGCCTGAAGAGAAGAAGTTATAGAATATAGGCTTTAAAAAAATCGTTTTATTTTTTGTCACAAAAGCAATTTGGGACATTTGTCAACTGAGGAGGAAAGGGACACAAGGGTAAAATTACAAAATGTTTACTTCATGATTGTGAGTTTGCCCCCACCGCCGCCATAAGGGAAGGAAGATATCCATAGGGACTTTCTAGGAATTTATATACGGCTGGAAATAAAATGCTAAGCATGATTATCCAGTAGTACACAGACATGCTTTAGTCCTTTCCAATCACATTCAGCTCCTTTGAAGTATTCTTAGGCATCCTGAGTTGTGCTGACTGTGCAGTCTCATTGCAAACATAACCTTCTGAGGTCCAGATGTTTCCCTTAGCTTGCCAAACATGAGTAATTGCTTATTTGTCTTCTCCTTAGGGCACCCTGCTTCTGTACCTTCCAGGTTTGTTATCTGGCAGTCCAGGTTCAGCAGTTAACCCTTTGTCACATACATTATCTGAAAATGTCCACAATGTTTCAGGTAAGTAGTTTTTTATGGACTCATAGAGGTCTGTAAACTAATTCTAAAGGGTCACAGGAAATATTTGAGAAAAATAAGTCTGTATGTACCACATAGTACTCTACAGCACATGTGGGAAATTTCTAAAAAATATTTTACGCTTTTTGTGGATGGATAAAATGTACCATTTTACAAAAACAATCAAAGAGAGAAATCCACTTTTTGAAGGCATTACTCACTAGAAAAAGGAAATGGCTTCCATAAAGACCTTACAGAGCACATTATTCTGCTACCAGAAGGCAGTTAATAGCAATTTGGTCCATCTGCGTGGTGAAGTATTCACAGGCTCTAAATGCCTGGATGCACAGAGATGTCCTGCACTGGTCAGCCCGGTGAATCTCAGGTGCGCAGATCTGCCTTATCTCAGTGAGAATTTCAGACAACTTTGAAGTTTTTATTCGCTAAGTTTCATTATTACAGAAACAAACTAATAGCACTGCCATGCCATTAGAAGATGAAGAGGGAGCTTTAGTAGGTTTCAATCAGAATTTTTCATCCCATCTGAGCAATTTATATTACTTGAAAGTTTCTGTTGGTGCTGTAATAGACCTTACTAAAATGGATGTGGAAATACAGACCTATTGACATTCTTTCTAACTGTGAAATATTAAGCTAATCCCCCAATATTGCTTTATGTGAAAACCATATGCAACTAATATGATTCTGTCTTCATCTGGATAGTCTGACCTGTGTGACCTGGATATATGAAGGGTACAACTATATTGAACAACCAGAAACAGTGTGATTATCAGGAGCAAGGAACAGTTGTACTGCTTTAACTAACATCAGAAAACAGTCATAGCAAATCATGAAATACACATTTTTTTTTTTTGATATGCTTACACGGAAATGCCTTTTTGAAACAAACAAACAAACAAACTTTTTGGGGGGGCGTTCTTTCTTGAAAGTAGTTTCAAAATTAACAAGATATAAATACCATGCTTTGCATTTGTCAGCCTTTCAGTCCTCATTGCAGATCTTCTGAAATTACTGGAGAATTTATATAAAATTTAACAGTAGTAGTTTCTTTTTATGAGACTTCATAATGGCTGGATAGTGGAAGCCAGTAAGTGCATTCAAGATAGGAAGAACTACAGCATGAGTTGCTAACCTGGGCTTTATAAAAAAGACTTTACGTGAGGAGAGATTTATGAATTTTCCTACTAAAATGGAAGTTTCAGCTGGACCTCACACCTTTCTGAACAGCAGAGAATGCAACTATGAAAGAGAAATACATTAGAACTCTGCAATACTAGGTTCAGCTGCTCAGGTAACTACTTGCCCTTAAATATAATCTTATATTTTCTTTTTGAAATGCTGTCATTCTTCTCATTCCGTTTAGATTGGATAAAGTACTATGAAAAGGGAAGCAGCTTCACTATTTCTAGTAGAACAAGTAGGAAAGCTAAGTGCCCAGAATGAGTTTGGCCAGCATTTACTTTGCACTCACTAGTAAAGTGGGTGAGATACATAGCTTTAAAAAAAATTGGTCATGATATAACACAGAACTCAAGGTTTTGTATGAAAATGGAGGACAAAAAACTTTAATATTTGGATTAAGCTAAAGATTTTTCCTAATAAGCTAGTGATTTCTTCTGTTCTCTTGTGTTGTCCATCAGTACAGAATACAATCATTCCATTCTATTAATCTTTTCTCTTTCAGTCCCCTCAGACTTTCTGTAATGCTTTATTCTGGGATATCTAATATATGCCATCCTTTTTATTGTGGTACCACAAATCATATCAAATAATATATTCTGATCTCTCAACTTTTTTGAGTCATTTTGATTAGCATATTTATCTTTTCTCCTTGAAAATACTTCATTAAAGTACTTGGTCACCTCACAACAATTGTATTAACTCATTTATTATGCTGTGTATTTTCATAGACTGTATTTCTTTCTAGCATGATAATCCACAATAGTGACTAGAAATGGGCACCAAATGCTGGATTCTTTTGCCTAACTAGACTGAGACTTCCCTTAGGAAGATTCAGAGAGTATTTTGGGGCCCATTGTCTTACAGACTCAAAATTCAGAATAAGATCAGAATGCAGTGGTTCTGGATAATAATTTGGTCCCTCTAGAAGGTGAGAGAGGCAAGGCTCAAAAACCTTCAAAATGCACAGGGGCTGGGATTTTTTTTTGATTCTTCAGTGAATCCAGCTTGAAATTTTGGCAGGTAATTGATGTTTACAGGGCCTCGTTGTTGGCAAATAGATTCCACTGTTTGGTACGTAACAAACGCATTTTGTGCCTCATTGTATTTTGATTGTTTCTTTTCTACTGTCATTTTTTTGAGATTGCCTTGCTTTATTTAGCTGTTCTTTAAAAAAAATCTTAGTATAAATCTGGTACTGACATCAACACCGCTCACACAAACTTTTCCTTTTATCTCTGTCATAATTTCTGCTCCTTTTCAATGATTTACTTGCTCTCTTGAGATTAGAAGATGTTGGCTTTATTGTTTAAAAAATATTCATGTTTTCAGTAGCTTTTTTTGGTTCACTTTGGAATAAAAACTGCACTGTGAGTAGTCATTTATTTGAAAACAAGTCTGATACATGTACATCTGGTAGTATTTATTTTGCACTGGAATAAGTGATTATGTAAAATATTCAGTTTGGATTTTAGTTGTGTATGTATGTGTTTGTGAGAGGGAGAAAAACTCATATTAAAGTTTCACCTCTCTTTATTTTAGGCATATTCCTTCATCTCATAGCTTTCTGAATCAGACAGGTGAAGGAGTTGAAGCAGTATTGTAGGTATCCCATATGAATGTTAGGGATGCAAAGCTAAAAAATATGATCATGACCTTTAGCATATCTCTGTGACAATGCTACTCTCTCTGTCCCACTCCTTTCCTCTCCCTGTCCCTCTCTCTAGGTTTCCTTCAGCAATATTTTGTTTATTCATTAAATGAATATGCCTACAAATAACCGTGTACCCAGAGAAGAGCAGGAAGACAGACAGGCCTCTCTTCTTCCAGCTGTGGAACTGTGTTCAGCTTCAATGAACTTGCTATTCAAGCCCTGTGAAGGCACTTTTTGCAAAACCAGCCCTGTACTGAGAACAGTGGGTTTTGCTGCTGTTATCTGAACAATTCCAAAAAACACATATTGTACAGAATCTAAAAAAAAAATACGTATTTTTTGATCACTACTGCATGAAGTGTAGTTCAGAGTTTGAGGCATATGGCACATTGAAACCTTATTTACTCAGAATCATATTCATAGGCATGCTGGTCCCTTCTTTTAGCATGACCTGGGCAATATTAGAGTAATTTCTCACTAGAAATGCGTGAACAGCATTATTATTTGTTATTTAGCATTTTCAACTGTAAATACTGGAAACTAGGTCTGGGAGGGGATGAAGCAATGGCAGGGATAACTGGGGAACACCGTGGATGATGGATGGACTTAGCCACAGTAATTTCTGTTTTCCAAACTTGTTTCCTTTTAGAATTTGGTACCCATTTCACTAACTGTTCTTCTCTTCCCTGCTTTTGCTTCCTAACTAATTTCTTCTTTGCCATCCTTTAATCAGCTTTCCCCATGCTACTTTTAAATTTCTTCTTGAAGTTCTATTCTTAGAGAACATGTTTGTCTGTGGCAGATAGAGAATCCCTGTACTGTGTAATAGCTGCATTCCTTCTCAGCAACTGGACACAGGGGGTGGTGTTTTAACCCACTCCCTGACTGCCAGCAGCTAATATTATGGTACTAACCAATCTGACAGATGCAGTTGGTAGTTCAGATAGCAACCCATTGGACAAAGAAATTATGGGTAGCATTGTGCAATGATGTCTTTTGTTACCTGTGAGAGAATCTGTCTTGGTAGCGATCTCTCTGGTGGAAGCTGAGGGTGAGTTGCACTGAAAGAGCTATAAGGGCAACTGTGTGAAAAGACATCTGAATGTTTCTGTGTAATGAGATGAAGCTGATGTTTTTCCACTCTAGTCAGTTTGAATCTGCTAATTGGATAGAGGGAGGACTTAAGACAGGGATGCCCTGCTCTCCCAGAAAAAACTGAGAGGCTGTTCATGGAATTTTTCTTTTCTGAGAACGTCGGCAAGGTCCTGTGATAATGAAAAAAGTGCTAGATTTCACATTTGTGGCTCATACGACACAGTCTGTGAGCTTGGTGAATTTGTGATCTCTCAAACTCTCACCCTGCTTTACACTCCCACCACTAGGGCTCCAGCCGGCTGCACAGAGGCTGCTGTGGATCACAGCCCTGCCCTGTGGCACCCTGCAGCAGAGGGCACTGCGATGCTGGCAGCTGGGTACTAGATGTTTCAGTCCTAATTTTAAAACCAGTAGAATCTGCAATGAGTCACTCTTGTAGATAGCCTGACTTAAAGTCTGATTTTGTTCTGACCTTTCCCTTTATTCATCTTTGCTGACTGCATCTGTTAATCTTGCTGTCTTTTGAATATATATGTTGCTGTCACCTTATTTTGCCAGGTGATAGATTATGAAGTTTTATTTTATTGTCCCTTTAACATTGCTATCTTAGCAGTAAACTTCCTTCTTCAAGACTGACCTCTTTCTGTACTATGGTGTTTGTATGCCTGTACTTTATCTCTTCTTTTATATTCTGATGTGAATAGCTTCTAAATTTGTTTTAAGATCTGAAGGATGGATCTGTTCCAGGTGTCATAAACAGATACCTCTAATAAACTTTGTCGGTTGTTTTGCTAAAAACATTAATGCCATCTAACTAGCCAAGCTGATGGGACCAATATTCCAGCATCTACTGTCCACCATAATTTCTTTTCTGTCTGTTGTGTTTCATTCTGCACCCTTGCAGATTACTTGCTCAGTCAGGCGAAGCCTCTGTTGTTGATGGTGGTTGTCTGGTTTAAAGAAATCTGTTATAATTAGCACATACATCTGTCAGGAACATTTCATTTATTATTGAGAAAACACCTCAGACTCTGCAAGAATAAAAATGTTTATTAGAAGCATTGTGCTTTGAAGTAATAATGCTCAATGATACATTCTAATATAAACCATAACATCAAACAAGACATAGTTGAAGATACATTTTTCTTGTGAAAATTTACAGCGTCCCAAGCCCTACTTATGCATTTCTTGACCTGATTGTTTGGGTGACCTTGACATGGATGATCAGAATTTTTCTTCACCAACGTATCTTGCAATCAAGAATCAAAATCAAAGAAAATCACTGAATACTTCAGTATGATTATTTTTTTCTAATCAGGGAATAGAGGAGATTTAAGATTGGTAAGGAAGGTGTACAAGCAGTAGGTGTTAATCTCTGCTGCTCAGCTAGTCAGCCTGTAGTGTGAATGAGGCAAAAATTGATTTGCAGATGCCTGTTATGCAAGTTTAATCATCAACCCTTTGAAGGTCAGCTTGTGATTTTCAGTAATTTTGGGTTAGTTTTGTTTGGTTTTTTAATATAACTAGATTTTGCAGGTTCTTATCTATGGGTTATCCTCTTCCAACACCCTCCCTAATTTCTAACCAAGTGTTCACAGATTTTCATTTGGAGTTCCCCACTGTATCAGTAGAATTTGAAGGTGCTTAGCATGATCTACCATGCTGTTGTTGAGAGATAAGCAGCAAATGGAGCAAATCTTTACTACTATTTTTTTTCTGGTTGGTTTCAGTTGTATTTGGTTTCCAAATACAGATTCAAGACTTGCAGATGAATTGTTAAGGGCAGCTTCTTATCTTTACGGATAGTCTCACTATCCTTGCCAGATGACATCAGGTAAAAATTAATTTCAGACATCTGAAATGTCTGTAGGGTCAGGACAACAAATTGCAAAAAAATTGTTTGCCATGAGAGAGTAAGAAGAGAAATCAACAGCAAAAGGAGTCATGTTTCATCTATCCTTTCTGTCTAATAATTTTCTGTAATGTCTGTTAAACAGAGGAAATATTCTGCAAACTCTGAATCCCATTTCCAGTGAGATGCTGACCTCATTTATTCCCCTGGGACAGGAACAAGATGGAGAACTGGGTTGTTTCACCTTGAGAAAAGGTCAGGTGCCTCTGACGTAAATATTCTAAGAATGGAGTCAAAAGAACCAGTACTCTCCCAAAAGGAAAGAGAAATGGGGAAAAGAGAGTCCAAAATATATAATCTCTCTATTTATTTGACAGAGAACCTACCTATTGCTCTGAAAGCATCTTATTAAACTACTCTATGAGCTTCCTTCTGTGGGAAAGTCAGAGTAAGAATTTTCATGATAATGGAACAGTATTTCTTCTCCCAAGTTGTGCATTATTTCAGTTTCTGTTTCCAATTCTAGCTAATACCTTGCTATCTTTGACAGAACAGGTGGTGATTTCCCAACACTCAGAAAAATAAAAAGTGGATAATGTGATGTACAAAACCAGTCCTTTTTTCTATTCAGTTTTGTCATATGAACTCCAGCCCGCTCAAGGTTGGGATGGGATTCGCAGTCATTCTCACTCATTCTCTTTTCATCTTACTCTTTATAACAGATAATCTTTTGCTAAACTATGCAAAAATACATAGTACATGCCTTTCATCTTCCGTCTGGCACTCCACACTAAAAATTTTCAGCAAAAGTCTACTCTTGTTGATTCCTACAGACTTCTGAGATGACGAGTGTGAGGAAACACATTTTAACAATTATTTTTATGGCAACACCAACAATTTATCACTACTGTCCTAATGACCCCACAGCATCTCTTAGGCAAGTAGTTCTAGACACACCACTAGAAGTCAATATAAGAGTTATAAGGGAAGAATATAAATAAGCAAAGAGATGCTCCTTGCCAATGTTGCATGTAACTGACAGCATGTATTTGCTCTCTTTAAGCTCCAATTCTGCCTTTTAGAATTGTCATCTCCAAATCCTGTTCAAAACAATGGGGTTTTTTGCACTGCACATAATATACTGTGATCATAAGAGGATTTTTCCTATTATGACACTTTTGGTATCACTTCAGTTAGAAAACAGTATATTTGACTTTACTACTCTGAAGTGATACTTTGTTATTTAACCCTCAAAATACACCAAACAAAACAGCTAAATGACATCATGCTTATTTTTGGATGTAGTTGTGTAAAAGTAGGGCATGATGGAACATTACAAAGGGTACAAGGATCAGCAGGCTCTGAGTTTTGTCAGTTTTTCCCTTACTGAAGATATCACCATCATCAGGTGCAGTCAGGTGTTCTGGAAATTCCCTTGCTGTCCAGGACTATTTTGGATCAAGGCTGTATGCTAATAATTTTTATTCTTGTGCAACTCTTTCATGTATTTCTTCTTGTCTTGCTTTTTTACATCGAATTTCGGTGCATTTTGGTGACTGTGCTGGTACAATGGGACAGATGGAATAAGCCAAAGGTCGATGCAGAAAAAAATCACTGTTTAATGTTATGATAAGGAGTAAAAAGGTTTGTGGTTTATGGTTGCCTTTTTTTGTGTTTCATACTAGTAAGGCTGTAGAAAACATTCTGTAAGCTGCACGAGCTTTTGATTCAGAGCTCATGGAAGTTGAGAGGAATCCCACTGATTTAAATAGCTTTGTATGAAGCCTCACGTTTTAGTCATGGTGTAAATGCTTTACAAACATTTAATCTGTCTTATTTAATTGAACATCTTTCTATTCCTAATTGTTCTTTTTATGTCCACTATCTTTCATGATAAGGAACTGTTACGCACATACACACTCTGTTCCAAGAAACCTTTCTATTACACTCAACTATTTTGTAGAGTTGTACCAAGTAGTGCATTAGCCACAGATAGAATACTGTACTCCTTTTAGTTCAGTCACCAGCAAAATTTCTAGTGAGGGTCTAAATATTTTTGTCAGCATATGTTTTGTTTATAATGTTTTCGCCCATGTATGCATTAAGATTATAATGTTCATCTAGGTCTGAATGAATAGCTCAGCACAGCTCAGATACTGTGGCTTGCATATAAAGTTAATCACAAAAGTTTTCATAAGTTCCATAAAGGTCTAAAACATAATGCACTCATTAGTATCCCAATATATAATTAATTAATAACTGATTAGAGATCTACTAAACGGTGGAACTGACAGCAACTAGTCAGCATACTTCTTGCATTCTGACACTTTCACTGGCTCTTACAAAAAGTACTTTAATCAGAAAATAGCAATTATGTGCTGCTGCTAATATAAGCATCAAGGGAAGTACTAGTGCAACATACTTATTCTTCTTCTGTAACAATGACAGAATGACTGACTTGATTAATCAGTTCACTTGATGTCCTGAATTTGTGTGTCTTCTAGTCTTGTTTTTGGAACAAAGAATGAGATTTTTTGCTAGATGTTGCATTTTTATGTTTTATAGCAGACTGAAACAATCCCAAATGTATGTTGTGTTCCTTGCTTTAAAGAAATAGTGAAATCAACTGGCTCTGTGAAATACTATGCCATTTATAACTAAAGATGGTACCAGTCAGGTTCAGGTATCATCATATGTTAACAGTAGTGGTTTTTTCCAGCTTTTTACTTTTACCGAACTTGCCAAGTAGTAAACACTTAGTTGCTTTCCCCAGTTTTCTAGAATGAAAACAGTTCTTTAAAATCTCTTATGTTTTTTGCCATTCAGGACTCATAATAAGACACCAGCAAGTCTGGAACAAGATCCTGCTGCTGCTCCAAAACATTTGGCCTGAGTATGCATTATATGAAATATCAGGGTGCAGCTCCAAAGCCTTCAGCTCCTTTCAGTCTTCTGGATAATTTTCCCCCTCTGGTTTACACAGGCAATGGCCTACTCTTCTAAGCTTTTGTTCTCTTTCTTATTTAAGGAAGCTTTACACTTACTTATGTTTCTTTTAGGGGCACAGTTGTTCTTGTTTTTCTTTTTTTTTATTTCTTATTTTCCTTCTGTGTTTTCCCTGGAGCTGGCAAGTTCCAAGTTGTGCTCCTCAATCATCATGAACTATAGGCTCCTATAAAGGGTCAAATTTAGTGCATGGTCTAAGATAGCCACGTGTTCTGCCAACTTCTTCTGACCAAAGGGACTTATAAAGTATAAGATCTTTTCTGTTCCAGGATAAAGGGGGTGTAATCTCATACCTCTTGTTGGATGATTTTAGAGTGCACCCTGACCTTTCCTGGGAGATAAGTACATTGCAATTGTCTGTGAAGCTAGTACCCAACCTCCTCCATGTTAAACTGACTTCTCTACTTGTAGCAATCATGTGAACTATGGATTTACTTGGCCACCTAGGAACCAGCTCTTTACCTCTGGAAGACCTTTTGTGTGGAATTTTGATCTAATGACTCATCTGTGTCAGCTCTGAACTTCCTTCTTTTATACTTGTCCATGATGGAGAGAAAAGTCTGAAATTCTGCAGCTCTGCTCAGGGAGAGCGAGAGATGAAACATTGTTAGGAACTGCCCTCCCTTCATCATATATTTGCAGAAGACTGTGAATAACCTGAACCTCACATACAATATACAATTTGATAAACTCCAAGCATTCCTGGATACTCTCCTAACTGACAGCACTTGTGATATAGGAGTTCCCAGAGGGCAAATTTCTTCAGAAATTCAAAGAAAACACTTCATTCATTGACTTTATAATCCATGCTGTTAGGAAGAAGCATGTGATTGCTTCTGTAGAGATAAGAATATGACCTAAACATCCAGATGTCTTATTTCATTAGAAATAACAGAGACTGGGGATCTAGACCTCCTGTTTGGAAATCTGTCATTGATTTGAAATGTAATCTAGAACCAATTTATAGATATGAATACAGATAGATACATAGACAAGTAGCCGTATACAAACTTTTGTGCCATTCATTTATCAACTAAAGTTTGTGAAAACCAGTAATTAAGAAATAACCTAAGTTTTTTAAGCACAGGATACTCTGTGGGGATTTTTTTTTCCTTAGGTATATGCTTTTTAAATTGGTACAAAGCAGAATCCTTAATTGGATGCTTGCAAGTAAGGAGCTGCTGGATGTTCAGTTGTGGCAGTATTTACTGAGAGGGGAAGAATCCTGGTCCATTCTTAGGCTTCCCAATATGGTTGTTCATGCAATAAAACTGTCTCCACTCTTTTATTTCTGTACATAAAAACTGCCAGACAATATATTTGTCTGGCAGACCACAACTGTGAATGTGCAGAAAATTTGTATTGCTCTGGGGACATAACGCATTTTAGAGCAGGAGTGATAATTTCTACCCCTGTAAGCCCCAAATTAATCTTTACAAACTCAATTAAAGTTCAGAAGAATGATTTAAAGCCCAGAGAAGCTTCCTTGACTTTGGTGAGATTTTGTTCATGTTCAAAGGATAAAATGGCCAAATATATTTCAGTTATAGTGGAATTTCTATTTACATACAGCAAATTGAGGCTCCATAAATATCTTCAGTAAACATACATGTGTCTGCATATGTTTAATTGCAAAGTATTTGTTTACAAACATTTACTTAGGTTGAATTTGCTATGTATTTATGTGGAATAAATCATAAATAACATTCATTGCATGGAAAAGCATTTTGAGTGAATGCTCTGGAGTGAAAAAAAACCCAAACTAGTTCTTCCTCTTTTTCTCATATACTGAAGAACTTGGAAAGATTGTTGTTCAAAGCAAATTTTAGTAGCAGTTGGCTGATGTTTCTTGCTTAAACTTAGTTAAGACACTAAGCTATTTTGAGGAGAAAACAGTCATGCATATGAGACTATGATTAATCTAATACGTGGCATTTTAAAATTATTCCACTTATTTACTTAGATAGAACAATGACAGAAAGAAAAACACTTCAGTTATTAGTCTAGCACTGTAATGAGTCTTGTGCTTGAAGGAGTGCTAAGCATTTGAAAGTTAAACTTGAAAGAAACTATGTGGATATTAATAGAGAAATCCGTCTGTAAACAATTCTTTAACATTAAGTAAACCAAAACCAGGCTGACAGGCTGAATAAACAAACACAAACTGAATGCACATTATTCTATGCTTCATTCATTACACTAGACAGTTCAATTACAATCACAAAGACTTACAGACCAGTTAACACACTTGTTGTCCACTGACTTTGTGGGTATATGCAAAAAGCCTCTTTAATTGATAAACCTGTGTGTTAGAGTCTGGAATATGGTAAGAAGCATTTCAGGTCAAAGTATTTTTACCAACTGCAGAAGAGTGACACCATACATATGTCTGGACCTTCATTTGGTTCTTTGTGTAATTATGCTTTAAGATCTCTTGGGTATATAATGAAATTTCACTTCTTTAGGAAGATTAATGCTTTTACACTGTGGAAATATGATTTTTAAAGTCTACGTGCAAATGGAGAATGCATTCTTTAATTGTAAATATTCTCCTATCACTAGTCCCTGTTTTCAAAATGCTTGTAATTTACTCCTAAGTGAGTTACAATTTGTCCAAGAAAGAATAGATGTATCAGCATTGACTCATGTGAAAATGCACCTCTGTTACATTTTGCATGAAATTTGCTCTTTGACACTTCTCGTACATTCCTGGTGTGGTGTCTGCAGCCTCTCTCACTGGTAAGGCAGACCTCTGCATCCAGAACCCAGCTGCCTGATGCAGCTTACTGGCTCAGTTAGGTCTCTCTCAGGTTGGAGTGTGTGTTTCTTTAGGAGGACTGCATATTCAAAGAAGTAATGTTAAACTCTTCCCATTTCACCTTTGAGCCATGGGCCTGGCCCACTACTTGGCCTGCTCCCCAGAAAGGCCCTAACTCCCTGTTCAGAAATGAACTCTTTTTCCCTGCCTTCTTCCTTCTCCACCTGTGACCACATTATTTGTGCACTGAATAAAAAGTAATTCAGTGTTCTGCAGATAATTGCAGTCAGTGAAATTACTTCTTGTCTTCACTGATAAGGGCAGGTTACATCTCAACAACTGTTAAGTTCAGCTGCAAAACGCATTTCTGCTGGGTATTGTGGAACAGCTCTGAATTTTGCAAGTTTGTAAAAGAGGTACCCAAACTTTATTTTCATTAAGTCCTACTGGCTGGGGGTAAATACATCCTATCAGTACAGTAGCTACAAAATTTAGTAGCAAATATTTGTAGTAGTGCCATAAATATTTTAGTAACATTGTTTTAACTGTTCATTTGGAATATAAGTAGGGAAGAATTGCATGTATATTTTAACTGAAATAATACCTTTCATCTGACCAACTCATATAGTTAAAAGCAACAGATAACCTTTAGGATAAATGATCCAATCCTTACCTTACATGACATTTAATATTACTAATGTGAGTGAAAAGTCAGTATCAGTTCTTTTTGATTTGTATAGCAAATGGAAAGACAGACTATTGATGATATATTAAAAAATGTCAAAAGACAATTATGACAACCTGTCATTGCATTTCATTGCATTTGTGTGAAGATCTCTGATTGCTGCTGCGACTCAGTGACAGCAAATAGGCCACTGAAGTCATACACAAGATAGCCAGGGTTTGGTACTCAAAATAGCACCTAGGTTTGCTAAGACTGTATTAAGAGTTCTGTGAAATAGCTACATATGAAGTCCAGTTTTTTTGCACTGGTCTTAATCATGCTTCCAGCATTGTGGAGGTACATACCAGACTGGTAAGACTAGGTACAGCTCTGGTCAAAGTCCTGCCATTTTTAATTATTCAGAGGTTGTTAAATAGAACAAAATAATGCATATGAGCATTTCTGCTGTAAAGCAACTTCATTTTCACCCTGAACTCCAGAGAACCTACCTAGAGTGGAAAAATGTGACATTTTAACGTCTGTTATTTCCAGCATTGACAGTTGCTATAAAGACATCTGAGTGTGATAATAAATTCAGAAATACTGATTTCACTTTTAAGGTCTCTCCTGACATCAATATTTTGCCAGAATTTTAATTTTTACTGTTTTATAGATGGAAGAAGAAAAGTTTATTGGAACTAGGTTTTGGTTTTTTTTTTAATACAGACTGGTTTGCTCTTATGGTGGGGCAGTAATCCTATTTCTGATAAGATCTAAACTTCTGAGAAAGCTAAAGTGACTGAAGCCTGAGTGATGCTTTTAAATACAGATAATTTGAGAGCTGTCTGATAAGGGATAAAAAAAAATATCTATCATTAATAAAGGCATTTAGTATAAGGACTCAGTTCTCAAAGTGAATTAATCTGGAAAATTATGAAGATGAAACTGTCTTCTCATATAACTACACTAGTTTAACAACAGCCTTAATTCCTTATTCACTAGTAACAGTTCCAGAATTAAATACCCACCTAGCTCTTGGCAAATAAGAATGTAGTAGCCTTTGGAATTAGTCTTGGATATTTTTACACTGGAGAGTGGTCGTGGTTAAACCCCAGTCAGCAACCAAGCAC
>VZTV01070818.1:0-17009 GCA_013400875.1 Anhinga rufa | reverse complement strand
GTTTTACTTTCAGTTCTGTGCGATGGCTCTGTCTACCATAGATAAGCACAGGCCTTCAAAGATCTGTGGGAGCCTGGAAGAGAGAGACAAAGCGAGTATGTGTACGTGTGTGTGTTCACGTGGGTGGGGGGGATAGAGAGCGGGGAAAAGCACTCAGATGTCTCCGGCAGAAACAGAAGCTGAATTCAGCATGCAGGGTCTGAATAAGGCTCACGTTATATGTATATTGCCGTAGCTTTTACACTTGTAACTGCTCAGAGCAAAAAGCATTTTCTAATACCTCTTATCAACTGCTGAACTACAGCATCCTCCAAGAGCACATACCCAGCCCCCTTAATTTTGTTTGTCTAAAAATACACCCATGATCATCTGGGATGTAGCTGCAAAGCATAAATTAATGTATTTCCATAGCATCAAAGAGCAAGACACACACAACAGAAGGACGATCTGTGTATACTAGTTAGAGGCAGCTGCTGCTCCAGCCTGTTCCGATGGCTGGGTTGGCACAGCCATCAGCAACTACGGTTGACATGTCTGTAAGGGGTGTTTTTTACCAGGTGAAGGATGCATGGCCTAAAACGCAGGTCAGACCAACACAGAAAATGAGAGTGAACTTTTTCTGGGAGCCAGAAGCCAAAGAAAGAACCACCTTTGGTCTCTCTTTGTATAATAAATGCCACTTGTCTGGTTGCAGAGCTTTAGCCTGCAGTATCGCTTATCACAATGGTGCAATTATATTCTGCACTGTGGATGCTATTACAGGTTCAGTATAGACTTTCTGTATTGATTACATGTTACTTCTCAATGCTTTTTCCCGTCACACTTAGGTAGTGTCAATAGGAATACAAGGCTGCCACATTCTGAAGGTCAAGGCTTTTTATGCAGTTCGTTCATCTCTAAAATATTTAAATTTTTGATCACAATTTCTGACTTCCATTCACCACATTTATTGTCAGTGAACACCATATCATTACTTCCACAGTTTCTTTCAGTTTACTCATGCCATCTGCCTTTCTGAGCCCTACCTCCAATGCAACAGATATTCTCCAATATTTTAAATAGATATTTCTGCATAGTCCACAAATACTGACCCATTTCCATAAAATTCTCCTTCCTTTTCCCCATCAGGAGTCTCTGGATAAACTGTAGCTAGTAGGTCTCCCCGTTTGTGTACTCCAGTTCCAAAATCCTTTTTGTGTAGAACTGCAAGCATGTAAGAATGAATTCTGCGAGGTATGCCTCCGTAGGTACAGATCCCCATGGTTCCTCTGTTTGTCCCAGATTTCCTTTGAAGAGATGTCCTATTAAATACCTTTGTTCTGCCGTTTTCAGGAATTCCCCGTCCATTTACTTTCCGATTCTCCTTATGCTAGACTGCTTATGTAAAACACTCTTTTTTTTTTCTGAAGGGAGGAAAAAAGCCTTGGAAGAAGCTTGTTTAATATAATTTATACCCTTTCTACAAATCTTTATTTAAAAACAAGCCTAAACCAAATTAGACTGAGAGAAAAATCAAAGAAGCATCTTTAAACTCCTCTGATTTTAATGATCAAACTAACTGTAGGATGTTGCTGGAGTGCAGGAAAAAGAAAGATCTAATTACAGTATGAGGTGAGTGAGACAGGTCAAAAGGCAAATCAGGGGAAATTGAGGGAAAGAAATGACAGAACCAAAGAAAATAAAAATGAATGAGTTGGGCTGAAAGGGAAGTGGGGATGGACGGAAAGCTACAAAGACTGGCATGGTATCAGGGAGAAAACCTCAAAGTTCAGAGACATGTTTAAACATTTTTGGGCTTGATGAAACTTAAACATCCAAACCCACGGAGTTAAGTATTGTAATAGAAAACATATTCCCTGCGTAATTGCAAGTGACACGTGGAGAAAACGTGACTTTCAAAGTAATAGCTCTTGTAAACCATTTAATCTTTGCTTTATTAAATGCAAAAAGGGGAAAAAGTAAAATGACTGTCAGAGAAGGAGCACTGCTGTAGATGGCATTTAAACATTATGAGCCTCATGGATGAGTAATGCGTATATTCAAGAACCGCTGCTGAATACAGTACAAAGGCTATTTCACACTTCTGTGACCTTTTTGCTGAGGGAGCTGCTATTTCACTTCTCAATAATGAGATTTCTTTAGTGCTTAGAAATTCAGATTGAATTGGGAGAGCCACAGGAGCCCTGATGCAAGGTGTTTTTACTCAAAGAATTATCCTTGCATTTTATAAGCGAAAGATCAATATTAAATTAGCTTTTGCATTGAAAGAATGCTGTTTCTTTGCAGCAGGCTATCGCTTCATGTCACACAAATCAATATCTAACCATCAAGAAAGCCCCTGATAGCTATGAAAGCAGCTTGAAAAAAAAAATTCCCAAATGATTCTTGGTTATTTTATCTTTCCAGCAAATAAGTGAAAGAAATGTACTTTATCCAAGAAATAAACTACAGTCAGATGGGAACACTGAGTTCATTTCTGGCTCTGCAACTTCAGCCTATACACAAACCAACAAAACTGCCTGGAAGCATGAAATTATGTCAGTGGATCCCATTGAACATTCACTGACATCAGAAAATGCCAGCAGATACCCCCTGGTACGGTTGTTGGCAACCTCAGTAGGAACGGTCTCATGTCCTGACTCTCTCATGGGATTTGAAGCACACAGGCAAAGTTACATGCAGAAATGTGTGTTGTGTCTGCACATGCATTATCTTATTTTCCTCGTACCTCTGTTGTACACTGGGCTCGAAAACAAGCTGTAATAAAGGTATTAGTGAAAATAACACCTATTACTGCATGATTTTAAGGTAATTGGCTGTAGGGAATTTACAATTAACCTACCATGTTTCCCATCTGTAGTATAGGAATAACTCTTTCTTAATTCCTGTAAGTTTTGTTAAGATTTAGGTTTGGAGGGATTGGGAAGTACTCAAGTATTCTTATGAGAAGACCCATATAAATTCCAAACCAGGCAGCATTTGACACATTTCTGACTCTCGCTGTTAAGAAGAACTATGTCTGTTCTGCCCATTTCTCTGAAAAATTTGCTACTCAAATATGTTTTTAAACATTAATTTCTTTAAAACTGCCTTCTCTGAATTTGTACAATAGGCTTTAGGAATTGATGGGGGTGTCAACCGTTGCACTGTCCTGGGTGCCCCTTGCCCCTTTTTGCTCACCTCTCAGCGGGCACTCATGGGGACGAGGATACCACCAAAGCATGGGGAAGCCAGGCAGCACAGCAGCTGCACCAGCAGAAGTGAGGAACAGGCAGCAGTGCCAACCTGCTGTCTCCATTTCAAAGACAGTATTTCTTACAAACTGCATCAGTGCAAGTTTTGAATAAGGGAGTCTGCATCCACCCAAACCACACTGGAAACTTGTCCAGAACAAGGTGCAGAAGCCAATCGCCAGAGAGGCCCCAGGGGATAACATCCCCTGACACACCATTACATCAGTGACACAGTCAGCCAGGTCATAGGTGGTCACCACTAAAATATGTTTAAATATGTTTTAATTTCAATCTCTGTTAGACTCTCCTGAATATTTTATGAAGGGAGCTGAAGAGCTTTAATTATCTCTCAAAAGCAACATTCACTTTCTGACTTTCTCTCTAACAGGTACTGTTACAGTGGACTTCTGAAACATAAGAGCTACTGGCAGCTTGAATTACCTGCTGGGTTTGTAAAATCATAAGCTTGAGCAGTTAACAATTGCTACAGAAAGTTCTTGGATATGCATCTGAAGGTTATGTTTAATATGGGATTTGGCTTGGTAGGCCTAATCAAGAGTAGAGTTAAACCAGATCTTAATTCTTATGAAATTCAATAATCTTGGGCGACGCCTTGTGTGATGAGCTAGTGACTCCATGCAGGTTTGGAATCTGATCTTGTGGCTAACACGTAGAGCTGACCCAGAAATGAGAAATTAATGCCTAAAGTCAGAACATGAACCTGCACGGTCTGGACCAAGATCCATGCAAACAGCGTGTGTTGGTTCCTCTGATTTAAGGAAGCAGCTTCTGAGGAACTGGTCTTGGGTACCTCAAGGATAGCCTCTCTGTTGGTGACAAGTGCATATCACCTCACCCAGAGACACCTTAATGACATCCCCCACGGGACAAATTCCTGAATACACATGAACTGAGCAAATTCCACCCCTTTGTGTAGGATGTGGCAGCATGGTGCTGTCCTTGAGCCCTGCTGGAGGCATAACTATGCAGAGCCAGGAGGGCAGAGGGTGTCCCCACATAGTGCACCAACACCTCCACATGGTACAGTGCAGGGCCACACACCTGTATGATGAAGTATCACGATGTGCCATGGAGGCAATCTGGCTACATTTAGGCTGTGCCATGTCTCAGTTAAAAAGCCCTGAAGAAAGGCAAGACCTGGCTGCCTCCACCTGGGGAACTACAGTGGTCATTGCTAGCTGAGGGATTTTTGCACTATCTACAGTATCTGCATGTTCTTTGAGGCAAGGCTAATTAGTCTGAGTACCATGTTAATTCAGCTGTGCTGCTCTGGGACCTGAACTTGCACCTTCACCCAGCATGGGACCTGAGCATAGATCCTAATTCAGGGCCTTGCAAGGTGAATAAGGGAACTGATTTAAAACTATTTCATATCTATGCATTTGGCATAGGTAGATAAATCTATTTGCACTGATAAAAACTTGAACTCTCACATTTCTGATTGCTGACATTATTCAACACTGTGTTTGCCTACATTGGATTTCAGCTCCCCGGTAACCAACTAAAAAAAACTGAAAATACCTTCCATTTCTGAAGAAACAATCTCAGATCAAAGTGGTGGAAGTAAAAATTCAACAGAATTATCATCCAGAAAATCTTGCCTAGCAAAAGGAAGCAACCGTAATTAGTAAGTTTAAGCAACAAATCCTGTACTTGATTTCCTGTCAATTGAATTTTATTAGCTTCAAAATATCGCTGTCCAGGAAAACCTTCAAAGCTGACACCTTCAGGAATCTCAGAGGAGAAGGAGATTTGAAAATGCGGAGAGTCCTGTGCTCCCTGGACATTGCTCCAGCACAGCTCTTGATTAATCTCATGAATCTTCTTTCATGCCATCCTTCCACTGGTGGAGGCCCTTATCTTTAAGGTAGTACTGATTAAAGCGATGTAAGTGAGCATTCAGCAAGACCCAAGAACCTTTTCAAGGATGACATACTATTAAAATATTCACTGTTGAGGAATTCCTTCCAAGAGGGGCTAGGTAGGAAGCAGACAGGAAAAGGAGGCTCAGGGATCATCCTTTATACTGCCTTTTCATTAATGCTGTATATGAATCGGCATATATGAATAAGCTGCTGCTCACAGTCTGCTTACCACACCTCAAGATACCTACTGAAGAAATGCTGCAACAAATCATATGCACATGCAGGACACTGTTAAAAATTATCTGCTCCTGCAAAGGAGGCTCAGGGACAAAGCTACATGCAGAGATCAGACAGATCGGCGCTGTGGACTAGATCTTTCTAACTGAATCAAAGTTTCTAAGAAAAAAAACCAAGCCAAGCAAACACTGCAAGGATGCTTTCAGAAGCCAGCTCCCGCCTGGAAGAATCCAGCACTGCTGCCTTTACACTCCATGTCTAAACTTTGAAGCCTGTTTATATGCAAATCTCCTATCAATGTGAAATGCCACCAGCACCAAAGGTGCAAAAGAATGAACTTTAACGCAGTTTTGATTAGCAGAAAGCGCTGCCTGTCAACTTGAATAATTTTAAAAATTATTTTCCACTTACAAACGTCATGAAAGACATAGAGGTGGACAAGCCACTGATAGCAGAAACTAGCCTCAGCCTGGCTTACATGCTAAAATGACAAAGATGTATCAGAAATGAGTGCAGAAAATGACAGAAAGGGCAGTTTAATGAAGGCAGGACCCCCCAGAGTCAGCCATTCGGCTCATACACGTTGGTGTGACTCTAGTGCCTGGGCTGGGTGACACTACTTCATAACCAGAGAAGAGATGTAGCTCCATGTTTATGTCTGTGCTTCTTCCAAATTTCAATATTAAAACAGAAAAGCTTGCAAGCAAAATGCATAATTTCTCATTGTAAAGGTCAACGTTTCAGTTAGCTATGAATGTGTGGAAGTGTTCAGTCAAGTAAACAACGTCTTTTTCACCTATTCTATACTAAGATAGCAGAGACGTTTGCTGTGAAAAATGACAAAATATTGTAGACTGAGGTTTCCCTCATAAATTTAAGAAGGAAAAGTTGTTTGCAAATATACGTATGAAGGAGTTTTAAAGCCTTTACTAGACTTCATTCATGTTTTTTCCTAGCACATATGTAATAAATACCCACAGGCACGAGGCATTTAACTGAGATGTCTCGGGCAAATGTGGATACATACTGTGGCCCTTGTTCAATAAGTTAAGAGGAAGAGAAATACCTGTCTCTCTGGATTCAGATCCAAGCCAACTAGACTCCCCATGTGAACACCCTGACTAGGTGAAGAACCTCAGACCTATTCCCAGCCTCAGGTGAACCTCATCCAAGCAGCAATGTGCACCGCACAAATGGAGATGATGCAGAGTGGCAGTGGACCTTGCAAGCACCTCCTGGTTTATGGGATACTGGCATAACTGAGTTCGTATACAGCATGGAAGACAAGAATGCACAGAGGATGCTGAGAACAGTGGTTACCTAGCCAAAGCTACAGTTCTTATGGCTTCAGACGCAGCACTGAAGCTGTAGAGTGCTCTTTACTAGCTGGGATTCCCTCTTGGCCCTGGAAACTTCCAAAGAGAGAACATGGGGATAGCTGGTGCCATACCAGAGCTAACGTTTGGAGGAGAGCTGGCTAGAATGGCTCTGGGAGGTGCTATTCCCATTTCATGTGAGCACATGCTGCACCCCAGCAGTGCTAATGGGGCTACGGCACAGTTATTTCCACCCTGAGTATAAGATTATTCCAGCCTGGGCCAAATTCCAATGGTAAAACGGTGGATTCATTTAGGGCGTAATCCATTGTTCTGTGCTCCTGTAGATCTTGCAGAAACTCTCTGGGGCTCCTGATCTGCAAAGCTGTTTTACCACAATTCATTTGGATGCCTGTATGACTGACTGTCAGTCGGTCTATGACTGACTTCAGCAATAATAATAAGTAAATCAGATTTTTTGTTTTTCTTCTATAAGAAATATATGTATGCATTAAGCACAAATTATCTGTAAATTCCTTCAGTTCCAAATGTTTAATGATCTTGGAATCCAGCAACACTGAAAAGGCATACCAGTAAAGGCAAACCTGGAATATTAGCTATCTGGCAGCAATGTTGGAGTTGGAGACTCTGCGCAAAAAGCAAAACAACTACAGTGTAGAATATGAATCACATAACATGGTTCATTTCAGACACCTTCTGGATGCCACATGGACAGCTAGTGATTTTTAGCTCTGTCTGGTACAGTATTCCCTCTTCTAAATTTCTGCTTTAAAGTTCTAAACAACAGCTGGGGAGATAGATGTGACCAGAGCGGTAATCTATAAGAAAAATACATGACCACTAATAATTAAAAAAAACTTCAAATAACTGTTTCAGAACACACATTAAAAGGCAATTATATAGAGAGGAAGGAAACCTAAGTTATATCTGTCAGGTGTAGGCTAGATAGAACAGCTGATGCCATGAAATTTTATGTTTCTTTCCAAAACCGTCATGTGTGAGGAGCTGTGAATTATCATTCCTTTCCATCTTAGCATTTTACAGCTCTTTAGAAATGCCACTGCTACAGTGCTGTGACCAAAGCAAAGAAGGGCATGTCTAAAAGTGCTAAATGCTGTGTTCTTTCCGAAATAAAATACTGAGTGTCAGCATCCCTCGCTCACACGCTTCTTCTGAGCCTCATAAAATATTTACCAAATAAAAGCATTGCTTTGGCTTGACCAGTCCACCTTCTTCACTTCATTATACTGATACAGCCCTTTTGAGAGATGCACCCTTTACATGCACCATGGACATGCCAAAGGAACATGATTCATCTTGCAAAGCCATTAGTTTCTTTGGTGTGCTTTTAATCCCATGACCAGATATGTTTTAAAGGATGTGTTTGCTTTATTTGGTACAACGGTGAGCAGTACTCAATGAGCAGCTCTTCAATTTTTAATTTTATTTTCATCGTGCAATGTTTGGTGCAAGCCTTTTTCACTGAAAGGGAATTCAGACTTCTTTCTGAAGACAGGAATATTCATTTCTTCCTGGGCATATTGATGTCCTTTATTACCAGTGTGTTGAGATTCACTGTCGTGGTTTAGCCCGAATCAACAACCAAGCCCCACGCAGCCGCTCGCTCACTCCCCCCTGGTGGGGTGGGGGAGAGAATCAGAAGAGTAAAAGTGAGGAGGAAACTCATGGGTTGAGATAAAGACAGTTTAATAGGGAAAGAAAGAGCCGCGCACGCAAGCAAAGCAAAACAAGGCATTCATTCACTGCTCCCCATGGGCAGGCAGGTGTTCAGCCATCTCCAGGAAAGCAGGGCTCCATCACGCTTAACGGTTACTTGGGAAGACAAACGCCATCACTCCCAATGTCCCCCCCTTCCTTCTTCTTCCCCCAGCTTTATACACTGAGCATGACACCATATGGTGTGGGACATCCCTTGGGTCAGTTGGGGTCAGCTGTCCCGGCCGTGTCCCCTCCCAGCTTCCCGTGCCCCCGGCACAGCACGGGGAGCTGAAACAGACCTTGACTGGTGTAAGCGCTGCTGAGCAACAACTGAAACATCTCCGCATTATCACCACTGCTTCAGCACAAATCCAAAACATAGCCCCATACTGGCTACTGCAAAGAAAATCAACTCTATCCCAGCTGAAACCAGGACATTCACAAATGTTAGTTATCTGTACACAACACCTGTGCAATAAGAAAGTATGATTTGTTTTTATTTTAGAAATGAATAAAAAAAGGCACAGGTAATTAAGGTTAAAATACATCTACTTGGGTGCCCAGAGCACACCTGTGAGCTGAAAAATTCCCTTATTGTGATCTGCTCTCAGCGGTACAAGTAAATAGCTGACCATGACTGTGTGGGTGCATCAAAACTCTTCAAGTAAAATCTTGCTGTCATGGATCTGACACGTTACACAGGGGGAGGATGCCCGAATGCTGAGAGAGAGCGATTACAATAGTGCTGAAAAGAAGCATTCTTGTAAAAAGTCCCTCATCAATAATCTGAGGGCACATTTGACACAGTGCAACCCACTGGCCAATGCTGAAATAACAAGGTGAGGGAAGACGGTCTTTTTAAAAAGCCACAGAGAAAAACCGTGCAAGGCAAAGGTAAAGGTGCCACAATGGCCTACACACTCAGTTGTAAAATTTTTATGTATTCAGTGGGATAAAAGATGCCTGTCATAAACAGGCTTCTGCAATCATCTAGGCATGACTCAGTCACTCCCACCTGAGCACTGGCATTGCCGGACACTGGGGATCCTCAGGGACCTCTAACAACACTTCCATTGGCCTTTAGTCATGCCCTACTTTCCTTTTTTTTTTTTCCATTTTCAGAAATCTTAGTATTTCTCATAGCAACTTCAAACCTAAATCCAGATATGTTTCTCCTCTAATATGAAGGCACTCAGAACAAAGAATGAAATCACAGTGCTGGTGGAGTCAGTGGAAATATTTAAATTTCATTTCAGCCAGGATTTTACATCACTGTCGGGCTGGCCTTGGCAAACTCCACATGTGAACAGCTAATTAATGGAAGATACCCCCTCCCTGAACAACACAGAAATTAAATGCAGATGGTAAAAGGAAGTTCTGTTAGGCCTGGGAGAATAAAAAGATTTTCATTAAGTAACCTCCTCATTGGAAAACAAAGGTAAATATAATGATGTCTACGGCCCTGTTGTATTAATTTTCCAGTTATTTGAATGGTTTTGCTTTAACTCCAAATATATTAAATTCAAATGGTCAGATATTTTCCAGCTTTTATTCCACTGCCACGATATTTTCAGTTCTAATAATTTAAATTCACCGTGTTTTGTCTGGACTTGCAAATAATCTAATTAGGGAAACACAAACAATCCCAGTGACTTATATAACTTAGCAACCATCATCACTTCTGAAGTTCAACTATTCACAATGAATTACTCACAAGATATTCACATGGAAAACTTGTTTTGAAGAAACGCACAAATCATTTCAGACATCCAATCTCAGCACTTCATAATCAGCTCATAACAGAAGCAGACACAATTAGACTAATTGTTCATTATAAATTATTCACTCGGCTCTACACTTGCTAATCTAATGTCAAGTGATGTTTATGTGTGAAAGGAGAAAGAAATTGCACTTTGTAGACTGACTAGCTTCAGACATCGTATACTGTTTGTTGTGATTTATGACAGCTTTACATCAGTGGTTGCCTGAACTATAAATTGAGCTGAATCCCCATTCACAGTCCCTGGCACCTGGAGGTGATACAGCTATGACACACCGATAGAAACTCAAGATCCCAAACACATTATCGCTAAATAAAATGTGCATTAGTCTGTAACTTAAAGGATAAATTGGCTTCAAAGATATTCTCTCTTCCTCTTGCCAGTGATTAATAGCTGCTTTTCTTTTTTCCAGCAAGTTGCTACTATTTTTTGAAATGTTATTTGAATTAAGTACTACCTCCCAGAGGGGATGAGGAGCAAAGCTGTCTTCTCTAGGAAGACAGTTGTCAGAGTTCAAGTAACAAGTCCTGAAGGCATTCAAAACAGTAGAGAAAACAACAGATCAACTGGAAAGCACTGTGCGAAAATAAACTGGGTAGGCTATTTATTTTATGTATGCATATAAATAAATGCATATGCATATGCATATGGAAATGTAAACAGTAGTCAGATCCCTCTGCAACATGGTATTTAGCCTATCTTTCACAGGATTTTTTTTACAAACATGCTAGGAAGAAGACGCTCTGTGGGTTTCATTCCCAGTCACAGGGCTTCTTCACTTTTCTTCAGGATGCTTAAGATCGTTATTAGAGACTGACACATTGAACTCCCAAGTTTTCTTGGAAAACACAAAAACACATTAAGAATTAATTTCTTTATGAGCAGGCTCTATGAAACACCCAAGCCTACCTCATACATCTGGTATTACTTATGGCTGGAACAGGGAGTGGTGGGCAGCAGATAAGAGAATCCACCTCCAAGTTCAAAATAACCCCCGTCTCCTCTGACCTGGGCAGCTCACAAAAGAAAATTTGAAACATCCTAGTGAAGTTTGGCTTATCAGCTTAATGGCTATTTTGCCACCTATAGAGTAATCCTGTCTCACTCATTGCTCAGAAGGTTAACAACGGATAGATACCATGGTTTGTTAAATAGAAAATATTCTTTATAAAAATTTGCTCTATTTGTTATCTCCCCCACACAGAGAGTGGAGGGAGCCTGGAGGGTGCTGATAAAAAGGATTGTGCTAGACAAATGAATGGAAAGGTGCTGTGTCCAGCCTTTAAAAATTGTCACTCAGACTAAGCAATTCATTGTACAGATAAGCTATTTCTATGGAGGCCATTTAAAAGGGGAATGCTTGAATACTCTTCTTTTTCAGGAAAGGTAGAGAAAAGAAATGAAGCACGTTTGAGGAAGACGTGGACTGAATACAAACTGTGTGGCCAAAAGTCAAGATACTGTTTGTATCATCACTACTCCCCTTTTCAGCATGAATCTCATATCTCAAATGAATTAATCATTTTTAGTCACTTCATACCAAACTGAAATGCTCATTTCCTGAAAATACTAAACATATTTAGTGGCACAACAAAGGATTTCTATGAAGTTCAGCTGTATCTTTCATAAAGGATATGCATCATATGTTCTGAAGAACTTGTAGGAGCTTCACAGATGTGTTCTGACCACAGTATGTAATTTTCTTCATGTAAATATCTTAAAGGTGTAGATGGCAGGCCCTTGCAGTGCAGGATCAGATTGTGCCCTTAACTGGGCTTGTCGGCCGTATTCAAAGCAGTAAGCAGAATGGGACTTGCTGTCTAGTCTATCATATATGAAACTTGAACACTTATCTCCAATAATTGTGAAGTACCAATGCCAAGTCATTTCAGACTTGTTTGTTTTTCCGATCTTCATCGGGGTAAATGCAACAAAATTACTGAACACCGGTTATCACTAGAAAAGGATCTGACCTAAGATCTTAGCAAGAACACCTTGGAGTAAGTAATATTTACAGCACCTATAAGACCTCTTTTAAATATAGCCTTCCAGCAGATCTTTAAAGACATTTTCACAGTTCCTCTGAAGCTACCTTGGTGTCCTTTACAAAATAAGTGATTGTGCACATTCAGATGTATTAAATGTCTACTTGCTATAAATTTGATTATTTTCCTTATTGCTCCCAACACCATACTGCCTGTTCTGAATCTGCAGACCATGAGCACCTTCATTCAATCTCTGCTATTTACATATATCCCAACTGCAGCCTCGCTCTACCCCCCCTTGAAGTCAATGGCAATACACTGAATTACAGAGTGGATTTAGCCAGCCTTGTGCTAACACCCACAGGAAAAGGATATTCCTTAGGCAAAGAAGGCCTTAATCTTGTGAGAACTCTGTACGACGTGGGACTCCACTTACTATAAATAAGGAGGCTATACCCAAGCATAAGAATGTGCAAGGATAAAGCAGGTTTCGGGACTAGAAAAGAAGTAACAAGATGCATCCTCCTTACTAGTAAAGTATTTTGAAGAGAGAAAATGGAGTGGCACATGATTAACCTCTAAACACCTACCCTCTGCCTGACTTTGTAGTTAAAGCCACATACTTACCTGACTTTGGATGCACTTGTTCAGCAATACCCCTGTCTGCACTTGCTTGTCTTCAACAGTCTGGTGAGCATAATCTGTTTCTTTCACATTTATTGTCAGTTCCACCTTCTGGCTTATATGGATGAATTCCTTTATCCATTCTTGTAGTTCTTGTCTGCTTTGCACAGAGAAAAAAATATGGTCCAGGAACCTGAAATGATTCAGTTATGTTATTTCTTCTACATTTTTCTTTTGCTTCTAAAACCTCCAACTCTTTGCAAGAAAAAAATATTTCATCCTTCAATATTTTTTTCTCTAGAAAGCAAAGTCTGAGTTTAGCTGAACAGTTTCCAAAATCAAAATACATTTTATGTCTAATAACAAAGGATTCATTTTAGATGCTGAAAAGCAAATATACATACAATGAGAGAAAGAGAGTTTAATAGGTGTATTTCAGTGGTCCTACCACACCTGTATATAGGCACCTCCCAGTCTAATCTCACAATCACTCTGTGAGGAAAATGAGTATTATTACTACTTCACAGTTAGGGATCCGACATCCAGAGAAGATAGAAAGGTATCTGTATGGCATTCTTTGGTCTGCTTAGTCTTCCTGAATACTTAGTGCAGAGAGACAGCCTTTCTTCCATAGGACAAAATAAACACCCATATTAGGATGCTATTTTGCATTGTCACTGGAGAAAATTCTGTCTTCCCTCAATGATTATACAGGAAAATTTGTACTTCCTGAAGTCAGCATTTAAATCAGGTGCCTAGAACGAGGTGTTGAGAATATAATAAGTGCCAAAAATCACCAACCCAAAACTGAGAAGGAGTCAGAGATGAAACCAAGATTCCTTTGCACATCTTCTGTACGTCTGGCTTGGCTTGCTAGCTCTTTTGCTAGGGAACCACTGGCTGGTGTTGTCTGTCCCCAGTCTTAATGGGGCCTGGGGTCCATGGGTCCGTGTCCTGTAACAATACAGGTAATAAATAGTGGGCCTATTGAAGCAGAAAGTTGTAATTTTCAGAGATGCAAGACAGAGAGATGTGTCTAAGGGACCTGGAGCAATCCCAGAGGGATTAGCCCTAAATGCAGGAAGATTTTCAAATTGAGAGATTTCTGAAAAACAAAACGTCTCTCCTTTCTAGTTTTGTAGAACTTATTTCTTGTTTTAGTCATGTTCCTGTTCCTACAGAATGATGCTGAAGTAAGGCAGCTTTCCTACGTTATAATGCCTCCTAGCCCTTTGGGAATGCTGTAGATACTCTGGCAGATGGTGGACGATGACCCTAGGAGTGTTGAAACAAGTATTTTCAAAGCTCTACACACAAACATACAGATAAAGAAATGTTGTACCTTGGAGGTTTGTAACACTGCAATCATTTAAGAACAGCCATCCACTTTCAGGCAATTATATCAATCATTCTATTATTTATTATACATTTTCCAGTGATTAATTCACATCACTGTTGGTAGGAAACTGTCTAAGCAACAAAAAAACTGGCTCTGCAGGGAGTTTTGCATGAAAGTCTGTTCACAGAGAAGAACCTGCAGACAGTCTTCTAATCTCAGGAGCAACTTTGGTCTTTCAATTATTTCACCGCTAAACAGGAAATTAATTTTCAGAGCTTCAGTAATTTTATCTGTTCCTTGCAAGAAGTGTTGTTGGGTTGGGTTTTTTTAACTTAAAATAACACATAATTCTTTTGTGCATCATGGCATTGGTAGAACTTCGGGTTTGGGTTTTTTTTTTTTATTGGCATGAATCTATTAAGGAATTTTCACGTGAATGTATGTTGAGTGTCTTACAATGGATCAGTTAGAAATCACTGCAGCATCCAGGTCTGGGTGTTAAATGACTGCTTGAGGAAATGAAACTTGGGGCGAAAAACTGAAGAAATACTGAGACTTTCTAACATAGGCCTAAATAAGCTGTGATAACCCACCCATTCAGGAGTAAATTAAGGTACTCTATGTATAAAACAGAGCAAAATGAGATTATATTTAATGTACTTTACAGGAAGAATCTCACTAGTGGTTCCTCAGTGGGTCACCCACAAGAAGGTACAAAAGGCTTCTGTGGTCATATTGACGCATGTTGTAACAGTTTTTTACAGCAGCAAAGTGTCTCCTCCTAAGGATACAGTGAATTCTCTCAAGACTGTTCCGGAAATTTCTTCTGCAGGCTCAAATTGTGGTTTCTACCCTCCCTTCCCACATAGAATAACACTACTTTTCCCAGAGAAGGGGTCATCCAAGCGATGGTCTTTCCAGATTGGTGGGAAGTGAATACTGAAATCATTTGGCTTGCTGGTGAAGCAAGGTGTCACTTTATCTTGTGCTGCATGTGAGTGGCAGTGCCATACTGAAATACTGCTTGCCTGAATGCCAAAAAGCAAAGCAGAACTATTCAAACCAAGACTTTCTGCATGTTTTCTGAGGAATCATGAACTGAACCAAACTGACTCTAAACCAAGCTCAGTTTCTGTGATCAGCCTGAGGAGGTTAAAGGTGAGAGGGCTTCCTCGCATCTGGCTAGATGCAGAGGATTTAACAGAATAAGAAAACTAGGAGCCACACTGTGCCTTTTGGAAACTCCCTACTTCTCCCATGCTACAGAGGGTTCTTCCCTTCTGCTGACCCCAGCCAGGACAGCCAATCTTTCTGTCTCCGAACCAGACAGCTTCGTTATGCCAGTGCTTCATTCATTCCCATCCTTATGAGTACACTTGCAGGAAATAGCAAACTAGGCTAAATTGCCCTTTCACATCCACCCCAGGCATGAAACAGTGTCCGAAGCATTTAATTATTTTTCATTCCCTCCGTTGCCAGACTAGAACCAGGCATCACCCACCCCCCTGATAATTTCTAAATGTGTTGTTACACTATATAAGATTTTGGGGTTTTTAGCATCAAAGTGTGTTGCCGATATGACTCTATGTGCATTTGTTCCTGTTTCTGCTGGCCAAACTCCTGGCTGCCGCTTGCTAAGCAATGCAAATGAAAGCTGGCAGGAAATGGACTTTTGGATACACCAAACCTGATCTGAAATCGCCCATGCTCTGTCCTTTTTGTCTGGTTGCATAGGAGAAGACTAATAGAAAACACTTGAGCTGAGGCTCTTCTTTGTCTTTCGTGCCAATTAAATTAAATGAAGCCTGCAATGCTGGTAGTTGGGCTGGGACCGTATTAATGGATCTGGAAAAATAAAGTGCCTTATGGGAAGACCGTGAGCTTTTAGGCCCTGGCTGTGCTTAAAATGGACACATCATTATATGAATGTTAGATATACAGTTGACTTTCAGATGAAAGTCAGTCAAGAGGGTGGGGGTCCAAACTTCTTCGTTATCTGTTCAGCACTCAGTGCTACTGTGTAATTATTTTTACATTCAGAGCACTACATGGAATGGAAAAGGTATATTTCATAACGCCCTTCAGTAGTTAATGGATGTGAGTGAGAGACATTTCTTCAGCGAGGCTTTCTGCCTTATCATACTTGCACTACTTCTCCAGCATGTTCTGGGGGAATGTTTTTCGGCATTTGTCAGGGTAATTTCAAATATCTCTTTCCTACAGTTCAGTATCAGAGGACATGACTCAATTTCTTCATTATAATAAATCTCCATCTAACTGAAAAGCCTGGCAGGAATTTATGGTACTTCCCTGCTCTAAACAAAGTGGGTTGTTTTGAGCTCACCTGTCCTCATGATTTTATTATAATTATTATTATTATTCATCTATATTATCCAGAGGAGAAAGCTTTGAATAAAGCAATTTCAAGATCTTAAGATGCCTCCTGCATAAAAACAATTGGATCCAGCTGCAAGTAGTCATTTGAGTTTCCTAGTATTTCAGGTTCCTGAATGATTAATTAGAAAGTCAACTGCTTGATATTTTTACCTGACTGTGCCCCCCCCTACTCTATTAGTACAGAACATACACCAGCGGTCAAACAGTGCTGGTGTTTAAAAGTGACATACCTGCTCCTTCCTCCTCCTCACTGACTCCACTGATACTTTACCACCAGATCCAGTGAGTGCTCAGTAAAACCCATTAGCTACTGAATTTATCCCAGAAATTGAGTAATTTTCCCTCTTTTATGTTCACCATTTTCATTAGGGTTTTAAATGGTAGTTTTTATATGCATAAACAGAGAGAATGGCTCCTTTTTGCACATCAACATCAGACAAGAAAAAATACCTAGAATCATAGAATCGTAGA